>VSDK01017696.1:362723-393432 GCA_009767595.1 Symbiodinium kawagutii | reverse complement strand
CACGCACAAGACATTCTGGCAATCCTGCATCACCCCACCCCACCCCACCCCAACCACCACGGTGACCATCTTGCCATTAAGACACAGATGCAACATGCACACGCGCAAGACATTCTGGCGATGCTGCATCACCCCACCCCACCCCAATCAAAACGGTGACCATCGTGCCATTAAGACATAGACGCAACATGCACACGCGCAAGACATTCTGGCGAAGACGTCCTCACACTTTCAAAATTTTCGAAAGCGTCGCGCGGGACAGCGATTTTTGAGACCGACACGCAGATTGTCCTGTAAAACGCAGCACGAAATGCACGTCGCACAAACCCGCGCGCCTGCCAGCGTTTCGTGACTTGATCCACAGTTCGTACTGTAAAAACCAATACAAAATGAACGCCGAAAATGCGACGGCACCACCCGGACGAGCCAACAACAACAACAACAACAACAACAACAACAACAACAACAACAACAAGAACAACAATAACAACAAGAACAACAACAACAACAACAACAACAACAACAACAACAACAACAACAACACCAGCAACAACAACAACAACAACAACAACAACAACAACAACAACAACAACAACAACAACAACAGCAACAACAACAGCAACAGCAACAACAACAACAACAACAACAACAACAACAACAACAACAACAACAACAACAACCATTGAGAAAGGCCACTACCGTCACCCACGTTGAGCAGTGATTGGTGAGTTGCATCCCAGAAACTGAGGCTTGAATCCAGACCTCAGGGAATGCTGAGACCGACATTCGGGGACGATGGTTTTTTGATCCTGGAAGGTGGGGCATGTCAGACCAATCGTGTGCAACCTGGTCATTCGTGCATCCACAAACACGTACATGAATCTGCATTTCATGTAGGTTGCCATGCGATACTCATGATCGTCAAGAACACCTCTCGGAGGACTAATGGCAAAGTTGTCCTTGCAGCGCACACTTTCTGTTTGTAGGTTTTTGTATCTCACAAGGCATAGGGCAGCGCTTCAAATGGGGCTGAGTTTCATGGACTTTACCACCTCTTCATTCAGATCTTGTCTCGAACATCAGGACCTCATCTACCCACAATGATGTTTCACTCGCAAGCACTGGCTACCAGTCAACAGGTTTACCAGCAAGATACAGAGACCCCAGGTGCTGTCAAGCCTGCCAGCATTCTTGTTGGAAAGCCAGAGATGTGGGAGTGGAACATCTACCAACGGCTTGTTGCTCATTAAGACCCACATATCAATGTCTATAGTTGGGGTGTTACCATTGATGTTCACCGTAGAAGTTCAGTTCTCTACCCACCGATCCTTGCACAGCGGTTGACAGTCATGACCACCCTGATGCCACTGGGGCGCGGTCCGTTTTCACAGCGAAAAATAAGCCACAACGGATAATTCGGGGCCCGCCACAAAAGGGGCCGATCTACGTTGCGTTAAAGCCCTTGCGGATTTAAAATGTCCGCAACTTGCCATGCTGAAGTGCCCAGGATATCTAACAAATTCTTCCCCCGGCTTCCTGAAGCCATGATTGTCTCACCCACTTGACCAGGGTTTCTGGAGGGTCAAAGAATACGGGAAACAGAGTAGAAATCCAAATATATCTTGTAGGTGGATCGATAGTATCCCCCAATCACAGCAGCACTCTAAGACGTTCCTTGATATCTACAAGCACTTCTGCAAGCATCACTGTACCATTCAACGGAGGGCGAAGCACGGAACTCAGGTTGCTCGTGCGGCAGACACCAGGAAGTAAGCAAAGTCCTTGGGGATTTTCCTCCCATACCTCCGCGACACGGACAGCAAGGAGCCCGTATCCAACAAAATGCATGGGGGTTCGAGAGACCCAAGTCATCAAGATCTATGCAGCAATGCAAATTAGATACCAAACCTCTATCAATCCAGGTAGTATCTGCGGTATCAGCCGTGCATTTGATGGTTCCCAGGGAACAATCCAACCAACAAAAGCCTTTGGTTCATGCTTTAACAAACTGATTTGCGAAACTTGAAAAAACTTGAAAAGGGGTCAATTGCCTCCAATGTACGCAATCACATGTCACATGAATGCTGAAACAACAATGCCCTTACATACATACGAGTACCATCATGGCACAGCCTAGGTCATGACCATGAGGCATGTTGTCTATGTGTTCTCATTTGTATACATATCAGGATCCAACTTCATTTGCCAATGTGGAGTTTTTCCACTGTTTTTTTTCAATGGCAAGACCTACTATCACTGATCATGCAACCCCAAGTCTCTGAAACATCAGCTGAACTTCATTTACCCAACTAGATCATCACTCCACACTCAACATATCTGAACATCATAAATGAAACAATACAATCAAATTAGCATACATTAAAACACTCAAAACGCTACCTTTAAAGTCCTTGAAGCAAACATCATCAACCGTCAACATGCCGCGGATCCTAAACCATCAGCCGCACCTCTCGGCAATTTCCCCTACGTAGTGCACCTGAAAGGCAGGGTGCGTCCATGCTGTGATCAGTTCGTTGTATTCGCAACGTATTGTAGGAATACACCAGCCATGAAAGGTTACCAGCCATGACAGAACACCGTTTTCAAATATTGGAGCGCAATCTACTCAAAAACATGGGGGTAAGCACACCGCTGGTTTCCAGATGACCCCCCCAGAAAAACGATACAAAAGGAACTACGTGTTGGAAAGCAAACTTAGAGATGCTAAATGAGCAGCTGAACATGGTAGTTCTCTACGATGATTCAGATACTCTCTTCGAATCTCAAAAAAAACTTTGCTGCAACATATTTGTCAGCAAGTTGATTCACAATACATCACCTAATAGTTGTTAAAGATACTTGGCAGTGGGTCAAAACCCCGTACTCCTGGTTCCCCCATCATTAACCATTGTTTTCCCTATTATTGGTGATTAACATCCCCCATTATTGGTTGGTTGTTAAAGATAGTTGGCACAGGTTGGCAGCTGTCCATGCCGCCAACAGCGATGTCCGTGCGGCACCTTATTGGCTGTCCAGCCGAATCGGCTCAGCACCGACTCGATCTGCTCCGGCCCTGACACCTGCGCTGGAACTCCGGAGGTGCGATTCGAAAAACAGGTGCCACATGTGGAACCCTAGACATCACCAGGCTACCATCACCAAAATGTGAATCCATATGTATATGGTGGTTTCTCAGAATAGGGGACCCCAACATTGATCATCAAAGCAACATTGATCGTCACAACTTTGTTGGTGTATCAATTTAGCATTTTGGTTGAAACATGTTGAAACCCTCCTGGTAGCTCCGAACCGCTCCCTCTTTCAGGGGTTAAGTTGTGTGCCGTCGGCACCCCTGGCTCCTGGCCTCGCTCCCAACCAACCAAGAGCCCAAGCATAAGCCAGTGGATGTCCCCAACATGCGACGCATCACCTGAACACCGATACAGCTGATGTCCCCCGGTCAGCGCACCAGGTAGCGGTGCATGGAGGTGGCGTTCTCATGCATGAAGTTGCCCACGAAGGTGGCAGTCATCCGCGACGTCTCAGTGGCCTCACGGAGGGTGAAAACTGTGTCTCAGAGTGACCAAGAAAGTGCCGGATCATGCTTTAGGATGCACCAAGACATTCTTTTGAAGAAAAAAAACATACTCAGCCTTTTAGGCTCCTCGCAATCAAAGTTGCCCAACGAGCTTGAACCACTGAAGATTCAGAAAAGGTAGCAACCTTCTGCGGGTAAGCCACATTGTGTTCCTTCCCCACCAACTCGGCAATACAATGAACCAAGTGCGTCAACGGATGCATCTGCCGGGGAGCCAAAGTGGAGAGTTTGCCAAAGAGCGTCTCAAGTTCCGGTTCCGTCAGGTAGCCCGTCAATCCTGGACGGCGCACCAGGTGCACAGCAACTGGTTGATGAGACATCCCCGATGCTTGTCACATTGGCAAACCATCCCAGAAATTGAATGACGTGCTTGAAACTGCCGCAACAAGTGTATACCTGTCAAATACGCTAATGATTTTGGATCAACATCTACTTGTGGATCGAAACATCGTGGACCACACTACTCTTGGGATAGGCCAAACATTCAAAGGCTTGACCTCCGAACACCAAGGTACTCTGGATTGCACGAAAAAACCCTCAATTGTGAACACACCAAGCCAACTGGGGATTTGGCTGATGGACAATGCCCAAGGTCGTGAAGTTGACTGGCCGCCTACTGCTTTACAAAGAACGCTGCTCAACTCTGAAAGTTCCAGCTTCATAGCCATTTTCAGCCAGCACCTTTTGGAGGAACCAAAGCCTCGTTTTTCAAGCTCTTGATCAACTGGTTCTTGTCTAGGTATCTAATTATCATATAAGTATTGACCAGTGGTCATAGGTCTGTGACAAGTTGGTACTGTATTTACGGCTTGATTCTTCCCATGATATTGACCCAAGCGACGAATTAGCGATTAGTTTTGATAAATTTCGATAGGTGCACCACTATTTGGGACCCACACCCACGCTCACCTTTCCCACTCGTGTTTAGCCAACCATCTGCTGCATTGCTCTCCAAGGGTCACATCTCAAAGGATTTGGTGGCAAAATACGAAGAACATGAATCTCTCAACAAAATATAGGACATTTATAATCAAGTATCAGGACGGTTTATCGACAGCTACATTTCCCATTGTCATCATTGCTGGTGGTGTCTTGGTATGTTCTTTGATCACTGGCTAGTATCCCCCATAGCCTATGACCAAGCATCACTATTCAGTAGTCAAGCAGTCTGTCTGCTGGTATCCAGGCATTTTGTACCTGTGCACAACTCATTTGCGGTATACCCATGAATTCACCCTCCTGAAATATAAGATCATGAAGCATCATCATCATCATCATCATCATCATCACCACCACCACCAGCATCATCATCATCATCATCGTCATCATCATCATCATCATCATCATCATCATCATCATCATCATCATCATCATCATCACACTAACAATCCAATGTTCATTTGTTTCTCCAGATCTCACCATGATACGCGGTGTGCCCTGGCCTTCGAGCAGCCACATGGTGGGCACTTCGCGGCGAAAGCCATGGCTCAGCAGCTGGGTCTCCCAGGAGTCCTGGACCAAGTTGCCCGGGCACACCACGTAGGGCTGCGCCACGGGGGCGTGCTGCTCCAACAGGGTGGCCTACGGCGTGAACCCACCCGTGGTGTCCATGGGTTGAGCGTTTAAGGATGGCTACTGGTCGAGTCCATGTGTTGGGCATAGGGAGAAGGATGGTTGAGGAGAAGAATGGTATGGTAGTGGTAATGGTTAAGGATGATGCAATGGTTAAATAGTCAATATTCCAAGCGGGAAAGCATGATTAGCGATCATTTGGGATGATTGACTATCATTGAGCATTAGATAGCATTTGTATGCATCACCCTGATACGCGTCACGAACCATCTGTTTATCAACCATCTTGGCTGGGTTATGTTTATGTTTCAACACTTACAGTATTGCATGATGCACAAACATTTTATGCGTATACCGTATACCAATATCAATCTTTATCATGAAACATGTTCGTCGAGCAAATACTGCATGTTCATTTCATTGAATCACCACTGGCATCAATCCTTGAAACAAGGCATCCCCAAGCCTTGGCCGTCAGCACTTCAGAAAAATCCACTTCGAAGACCGGCACACCTTTCCTAGGTTTGTGACGGTGATGCCCCCGGAGTTCATAGGTTTTCACATGCAAATACGCTGGTCATGTATGCATGTACTGCCATATACAATATACACTGTGCGCAATACATACATATTGATATGACCAAAGCCAGTGGAAAGCGTATCATGTAAGAGTTTGGCCACAAAGGGGGGAGATCTCCTACACCCACATGCGGTTTCCTGTTTCAAAGGGAAAGCACTTTGAGGGGGCACACCAACTTATGGATAACATCAGGCAAGTATACTTGATACTGTTAGATCACAATCTGTTGTGATACGTGCAAAGTAGTGGATCTGCGGCACCAAACAAGATTGCTCCTGTAATGGTTCACTAAGGACACTTATACAACTGAAAGGCCTGGAAAATTGGAGAAACAAAAAGTCAAAGGGATGTATTGAATCAGCCAGCAGCGGCAGAATGGTGGTCAAAATGACTGGACATATAACTGTATCACTGCAACACATGATTACATTTGGTATCACATCATTAAGCATACCCATCAAACATGTGTAAAACAATCTATCATACAATCCTTGACATAAGTATCCAAACATAGTCATGCATCATAAAACCCAACACACCAACAAGCCAAACTAACCAATCAAAACACCACCCAACCAATGGACCCACTGACCTACCATGTGGTTGGCTCTTTGCCTTTCAGCGAACCAAACCAAGCCGGTACATAACTTCCATTTGGTTAGTTCTTTACCATTTGGCAATCAAAACACCACCAAAAGAAGGACCCACTGACCTCCCATGTGCTTAGTTCTTGACGTGTCAGGTGTTTTTTCTTGCGCAGCAATTCTTTCATCCCAGATTCAGCTCTGACAAGCGGTAGGCGCGGGTGTCCAAGCCAGCACCGAGAATCACCAGCTGCCCCATGGGTGGATGGCCGACCTCTCGGTCAATCCAATGAGTTCCTTGGGGCAAAGTGGGACCCATGGCAAAACCAGCACCCAACGACTCAGCTGAGTGGTGGAATGATGGTGGGGGATCTTGGATGATGGCAGGAATGGTCAGATCAGCCTGGGGAGAATCTGTGCAGCCGATCACTCACATCGAACGATGTGTACTCGACGGGGTGGACGATGGAATCAATGAAAGGTTGGTTCTGTCCCGAACCCCACGGCGTTGCAACCACAGGTGCCAAGCAGGTTGACTTCGATCCATGGGGCCTTTCTCAAGTCCTGGGGAAACTCCAAATCATCAAGAATAGCAACCGTTTATAGTAATAAACCAACCGCAACTTTAGGGGTCCCCAATTATCCTCAATTTGGAGAAACCGCCATTAGTCCAAGAGTCGCGCAGCGATGAAATCCGTCCAGAACTCTTTGCTCTGCCCCACCTCCTCCTGTAGCGGAAGCTCCGGGCTGTCACTCCCACAGAGTACCGCCGCAAAGGGATCGTCGATCAAACCTGCAGCTCTGGGGATCAGGAAAAACGCTCCATTGACGCGAGCTCAGCGTCTCTGATTCACCATGCCATACATCCATACCACATTGCTTGGTGTGAGCAACTATTGCTCAACTTGTCCACGCATGAGTACCTGCCATGGTTTTGTCCATGAACTCTCCTCAACGATTCCAACATGATCAGCTTGAAAGTAAATCTGTGGCCAACTCCTATTCTTAGTGGCTGTTGTTGGCTGCTAACCCTCTATTCCCACACATCTCAGCATTTACCACAATGAATTGTTTGCACTAAAGAGGGTTGACCATTAGGGTAGCCAGTTAGACAACTAACAATTGAATACATTGCATGGGCGTTTCTCAAAATGGGGAACCCTCCAAGAATGGTTGGTTTATTATTGGTTGATATAAAGGAATATCTGCGGGTACTTGAGTTACAGGAATACATGTACTTCTTAAGCATTTGCAGCAACTAGGAACCATGATCCCACAAAGGATCACAAAGGTCTTGACGCATAGCAAGAATATGTAACAAATAAACATATTGTAGGTGTTTGGAATCACCCACAACACATGGCGTGTGTGTTCAGCAACCCGATGGGTAAGGGCAAGGCCATCACAACCTCATCTGAGGTCAAAGCGATCAGTTCAACCAACAGAACCATGGCTCAACCAGTCTCAAGCAAGAATCATGGTTTGATCATGGGCTGTTTGAAGCCACATGCTATCTCTTTTTGCTCACCTGCACTCCTCTTTTCAGTGCCTGCCCCAAGCACATCCAACCATTTCATTGTAGTACAGCCTGCCTTCAGAATAAGGCATGACTTTTGTGACTGATGAACTTTGAGACAAAACTCATGACACATCTAGATTAAGCTTTGGGACATCACCCCCCGCACGCCCTAGGTTGCCAGTTCCGCTGGGGGATGTGATTTCTGACATGGTTGCCAGGCTGGGACTCAGAAATGATTTTGCAAAGCTGCAACACCCTCCTGTTCATTCGCCATTGGCTGCCAAAACCATCATTTTTTTGTCATGACCCATATTTGGGAGGCGTTTTGGGGTCCCATGGTGAAATCTGCCACCAGTGATGACTTCCATCCTCCCAGGCACGTACTGAGGGATCCTTCTTCGACTCCCAAACTCGCAGAGCACAAACTCCCAGGGCAGTGGTGGACACAGCAGCGCGGCTCGCATCGTGATGACTCACATGGGTTGGTGCGGCAGGCGCAACCGTGCTGGCTGTCGTGGCAGCAGCCATTGCGATGCGGAAAAATCGAGGTGATGTAGCTTCAATGCTTAGCTGCTTGAATCTTCATCTTAGTGACCATTGGTGATTGCCACTTCGATCACTCCAGGGTTCGAAAATCAACTGCAGGGCAAGATCGAACAAAAAAAACACTTCAAAGGAGGAAGCAGGCACCATATCAATTGCATGTGATCATTATTCATCAACACCACCCATATTTGATTTACAAAGAGCGTGGATCAACCAAACATAGCACACACCCAGTGAGCATGAACATTGTTAAGGACTAATTACAACACTACAATGCGGACTCCATATGTCACCAGTGTGGGAAGTGATTGATGTCCGGGTATTTATTGATCTTGAGCCAAACTCCCCAACCCAATGCCTTTCTGGACACTACTGAAAGATGGGCATAGAAGACCAGAACATCCGCATTCACATCCCTGGTGCGCAGCTGTTGGACTAAATGATGGTGCCTGCTGATGCTAAAGATAATAGTGAAGGTGATAGCGATGACACCCATTGTTAGTTTATCTATGTGTATTTCTACGCCTGGATATGCCTGTCATGCGTATGTAAATATTTGATTTAATGACTGAAAATAAACATACAAAAGCAATTGAGTATATAGAGAAACATAAATATAAATACAGATACACCATAAGACACCAAGCGTGCAACAGATCGTATACGCAAATGCCTACAGTATACTATTGTGTGATGTTGAAATATGCCGAATAGTGAATCTAATGACATCCTGGTTGGTGGTTGAACCACCCCTATGAAAAATATGAGTCAGCCAACCAATTGTTAGTAATTGCTAGTGAATATAAGAAATGTTTAAAACCACCAGCCAGCAGCTAGTGACCGTGTTTTCACCATCACTCTGCAGCTTCGGATAACTCTGGGGTTTTGACGCTGGACTTCTCGTAGACGCCCAGCATCCTCAGCTGCACGGCTGTTGTGGCCATGATCGCCGAGTTGGGCTTCGGATTGAAACATTGGTTGGGCAGAACCAGGACTAGGGCTAAACATAGGTACGACCAGGTGTGCTATACATGGGTTACTAGGCTACTACCTGCACATAGAGTACTACCATAGAACTAGGGTAACTGCGCCAGCTAGCAACCTAGTTCTACATAGGATATCATAGGGTACTACTACAGTAGCTACAGCTCGCTTGCTAGTTGGTTTGCTTACATCAAGTACTGCCCGGGGGGTGCCACTCCGTAGCACTGCTTGGAGTCAACCGAAACCAACAGCGAAACAATAACAATCACTACAATCCCGCAAATGAAAAACACAACCGACAGAATCATAAGCATAGAACAAATCATAACAATTTTCACCTATTTGCACAACGTAATGCTACTACAACAATCCTGCTTGTTTCTGCAACGACTTGAGCATCAACCTGTTGCAGTAACTTCCCTCCCTGCTTCGCAATCGCGGCCATGCTACGTGTTGAAGGTGCGAAGGTTGGGCTGAACACCTGCTGGGGAATTCTTTCACGTAAAAGGGCAACTGAAAGGTTGAAAAGCAACAAAATGAGGTGAATAGCCGTAGCAGCAAGCAACACAGAGTCACAACAAAGATTGCAATGAACAACTTTGCTTGAAGTTGAACAAGTGGTTCACAACTTAGTTGCTTGAATCTTAAACTTACATCATTTAACGTAGTCTTTTGATCAAGTACTTTCTGGCACGTGTCAATAGACATATTGAACAGAGATCCATTAGAAATATAGCATAATATAACAGTGTTCCATCATCTTTGCATTGATGGAATTGTGGATTTTTGTTTGTTGGAAATGTGTTGGAATTGTGTTGGAATCTTGATGGAATTTTGTTGGAATTATGTTGGATTTGTGTTGGAATTGTGTTAGATTTTTGTTGGAATCATGTTGGAATTACAGTATCTTGGAAGTTTCTTGGAAGTGTTGTCGGATTTGTTTTGGAATTGTGTTGGATTTTTCCTGGAATTACGTTGGAATTATGTTGGAACAATGATGGAGTTTTGCAGCCTGAAGTTTGCCAAAAAAGCGCCCTATCAACAAAACCCTGCAAGATGCTTTTTGCATGAATAGGGGCGAAGAACTATAGCTCTGGACAGGGCATGATGTTTGTGGAGGACCCTTGGAATGAGTACGGCACTAGACTGGCATATGTAGTGAAATCACATGATAAAGAAAAGCGCATGTGTTCAATATCTAACAAACACTGCTCTGACCATTCTTAGATGCAAAGATCAAACATGTTCCCTGCAAACCCCTGGTTCGCCCACCCCCATAAAGCGGCACTGCAATGGAGGACATTGTGCAAAGTCAAGATGGCTTAGAGAAGTTGAAAAATAACTGGCAATACACAGTGATTTGTGGTTTCGGACTTTAGGCTTTAGGGTTTATGGTCTTAGGGTTTATGGTTTTAGGATTTAGGGTTTTAGGTTTTAGGGTTCAGGGTTTTAGGGTTTTTTGTTTAGGTTTACTTACTTAGAAGCTCAAAAACAACGGCCCTGCTCAGGAATTCGAACGTAGGGAAATGCTCCAAGTCAAGCGCGGGCAAACCTAGGGGTTGCGGCGAACATGTAATGTGCTTTTAAGGTAAGTTCCTGAAAGTTCATGCATTCTTTGTAGTCAGCAACTCACAACCGATACTTGGGAGGTGAGTGTACTACTTGATCCTATGCACCTGCTCTGCGCAGCATATTATTGCAGTGGGTCGGGGGTGTTGTAAATCCTGTGAACAGTCGAAGCTTTTTCAAACAATGCTCCGAATCATGGTTCCAACCAGCATCCCATAGGGGAAATCTACACAAGCGGGGATCTGCACCCGGCGTTTCTTTTGATGATATTGAAAAGGTGCATTCATGAGCACGTTTTTGGCCACAAAAAATGAATGCAGTGCCAAAATGGGGCTTACCCAAAAATCTGCAAACGTGGTGATCTTTTCAACAAAGATCGTGTGGTCGTTTGTGTTTCGATGGAACGCAAGACCTGCTCTGCTGCAAGAATTGGCAAAGACCAGGAACCGCTGAAGAAATAGGTTTTTTTTTTTTCTGAGAAGCGGGTGCTGGATGCACACAATTCTATGCAAAAGGGCTTTACACCTAGGGGAAATGGAGAGTTGGACCATGGACTCGAACACAACAAGTTGAAAGTTGTGACGTTCGCAGCATTTTCACACTTTCACTGGATAATGCAGTTCAAATCGCTGTGTCGTGAACGCGGCCGCAACCTAGTTATTTGAGGTTGGTTATTCCGGACAAGCTGCTCTGACTATACTACCCGGGATCTTCTGGTCTTGCTGCTGAACTTTAGCAAACCAGGTGTGACGGCACGGTCCCGGCTGCCCCTCCCCACCTTCTTTGTTGCCCTGGCAATTTCCAGGACGCGGGTATGCTCGGTATGCTACATCTAGGCAAGGATAAGCAACAATACTGGGGATACACCAGCTATAGTAGGTGTCCATGCAAACACCTACAACTAAATTATCTAAATGTGTGGGACAATGTCGGGGAGTGAAAGCAATGGTCGGCCAGCAATGTAGATGACAAAGTCTCTATACGCTTATCTCACCACACAATCACAAGAAAGATGAGAATCGCAAACGTGGATCATCTATTGCGATCTGGGGAAACATACTCAAGTGCCTATTTCAAAAAATAGTTGTACCCGAGAATGACTGCTATTTCTCTATTGAAAATCTATCATGTTTGTATGGTTGGGGAACCACGGGCATATCATACTGCATAAGTACTGGAAGGCCATCTTGTACCGAACGACCTTAGACAGTACTGTTGTTTTTTGCAGCGCATGAAACAAACCATCAGGTACGACCTATATAATGACAATGTACCACGACAAACGACTAGGGTAGAAAGACATCCGAAGATATTGAGATTATCTTGATTGCAAGCTCACCATCACATGGCCAGGCTACTGTCAGCGACAGGAAAATCACAGGATCCACAACTACCTTCCCAGCAACAGGAAAAAAAGGCTTGGTGGGCCAAAGGGTTTCATCAAAGCACGATTCTTTGCCTGACATGTCTGCGTAGTTGCAATAATGTGATTCACCCTCCAAGGGTTTTGTACAAACGTTGATAGGCTGGATGTTGAGAATCCACATAACTTACTCGGTGAATGATGTTGACCATTGGGTCACACTGCCTCCCGGAACCCTTACCAGGAAGCCCACTCGCCTGAAGACCAAGAAAGCAATGCTGCGCCTCGCGCCAAAGCTTGCCACGCCTCAGTTTGCCGAGGCATTTTGTCGATCTGGTCCAGCAAAGCTAGGGATTGAAGACCAAAACTCTGCAGAAGACTTCAGCACTGAGTGAGTCAACGATACCTCAGCGCTATTGAAGTAGTAAACAGTTGAATTGGGGTGTTTTGACCCAACAACTTGATCTACTGCAGGCCAGCTTGTATGCCTTGAGATGTTCATGTTGCCATACTCCACATCGAGGCATGTGCGAGTGCCCGCACCTTGGAAATGGCCAAAAAACATGGCTTGGCTACAGAAACAACATCCATTTGGGGTTGCTCGGGCCTCAGCTCAACATTGACCTATTTGTGATGTCGGGTCCGTCATCAAGAGTGAGATCGCATTGCCATTGGCCTGGCCATTCCACTACCAGAAAGAATTCCTCAAACAGCGGGTCCGTATATGGGGCGTTATCAAAATTGGGGTACCCCAAAGATGGCTGGTTCACGATGTTCATTACATTACTATAGATGGTTCATATTGGATAATCTGAGGGGTTTCCTCGTTTTGAAAAAAAACAAAGATTGTTGTCCTGCAAAAGCCATGAATTTGCGCCCCTGAAATGAGACGCCTGATAATGCTTTGGAGACACAATTAATTCAAAAAAACGACATGCAGTTCTTGATGTGTACAAATGCTGAGACGTTTGACTACCACCTAGAATGGGTACGGGTGAAAATATGACACAGGTTAAAGTTGGTTGGTTTCCAACCAAGAAAACACATACCTCTTGTGGTCACAGCATGACTGCCAATTCTCAGAGACACAATCAACTTATCCCTCAACGTACGAGTGAAAAAGAGCTGGTCGATGGCCGCCATAATCAGTCAGCACTTGAAAATCTTCGTTGTAGCATCTAAACTTGGTGGCTTGTAGATCCCTTGCTAAAAATATTTTTTTTAGTGGTTCTATGGTAAATCCATCATATCCCAAAAACAGTAAAAACCTAAATTAGTGGGTATAGGCCATCCAGTAAACTGATCTGATTCTGTCTAGCACTAGACTTTGAACTGGAAGTTCATGTGGTTGTTTCTCAAAATAGGGGACCCCCCAAATCATCCAATCTTGACCTATCTATGGTAATTGTAAAATCTAATCAACCATCCATTGATCAACCATTGAATTCTGAGCCTTCACAACTGGGCTGCCCCACCCCATGGCTTGAAGCAGCACATTGTAACTTGCCACATTGGGCCTAGAGCGGGTCAGTTTTGCAAGATCTTGAGATGCCAAATTGCCATTATAGGTGCGTTAATTTAGCCATGAATGAGTTGGATAATTTACATACAATTTCATCCGTTAAATGCGGGGTCGGGAGAACTCAGACCAAGACTTCAAAAAACAGCAACAATCAAGTGAAACATGAAAACATGACAACATCAATGGTACCATCTCCTTGCATGGCCAAAGGCTCACTTTGTTGATTTCTCAACCTCAGTGATAATGGAGCAAAAGTGTGCATGCTCTTTCTGAATCCATCTTGACCAACCTGTGAAAGCTATGCCCGCAATCCAGGGAACGTGCAAAAACACAGGCAGCATCCGGCACTTCAACGACGACCAACTGTGGTGCACCTCCAGCTCTGCCTGGTTTCGGAGAGCCAACGCCATAACTCCAAGGTCATCTGCCAGGGACCTGCCTGTGCTGGTGAGGGGAGCACGACAGGTGTACCGAAGGACTGTGGATCGATGGCAATATGATGAACAAAGATATCAGTAGACAATAAATTGACCCACAAACAACTGTATGGACATAAAAAATAAATCAATAAATGAATAAATATATCATATATCTAAATAAAATAGATCAGATTTAATTGCATATGATTGCATACATGTATATGTTGTATACACGTATATATACGTTGTGATGATGTATCAAGGTTCGCACAAACGCAACTACACAGAAAAAGTTAAAAGTCCGAAGCGAACAAATTGACAAGTGTCCAACTATTGAACAAATTCGCCAAAAAACACAAGTCAGCTATAGCTAAGTTCAAAAAGCAAACACCTGCCATCGAATACCCCAAGGGGCTCGCTTGTTGACTGATTGTGATCCCAAAAGAACACCTGTTCCATCAAAAGAACAAACAACGACCAACCAAAATACAATGAAATCACAAGCCAAACAAAACGAAACTCACCATGTTGCTATCTCCAGCCATGTTTGATTCCTTCAACCAGCAAACCAATCCCAAACACATCACTCTCATCCCGAGGTTTCCATCCCGCCTTGGCAGCCTCCGCCACGGCAGCATCGAGCGCAGAAAGGGGACGGCCACCTACCACTAGCGACCCAGCGGGATATGAAGCAACAGATTTGTCCAATGGCTGGAATGGCTGGTGAGATATTATCATCTGGTGTCTTAAACATGATTAGCAAAGCAGTACCGTCTGGTTGATATGTGAACGAATGAATATAGGACTGGAATCTTAACCAATGGATGTTCCAATGATGGCTTTGTGTTGCTGATATTTGGGTGGTATGCGCGTATCTCAAGATATTGATCAAACGACTGGTGTGTGTAACACAAAATGGTAATGTGTTCATCACAATATAAACCAAGTAGTTTGGTTGAGATGCTAATAACCAGCTATGCTACTGGCGCATTAGTAACCAAGAGCTGGCTATATGAACCAACTGACTATCTGACAAAATGGAGGGAACCGACGAGGAAAGTACGTACGAACTTGAAACATAAACATATGTATCTTTATATATATATATATATTTATGCACATATAAGAATTAGTTCTTCAACAACTCGGTATAGGATATACATATACAAACATTTGTTCTTGATCTTCAACAACATGGTTCTTGATCTACAACCCGTACAATAGTTGCTACATAGAACAGTCTCACTCCTTCTCATAAAGCACCAAGGTAAAGACTGATCTCCGTGACACCTGCATGCTGTGAGAGTCATGGCATGAGGCTGCTAGTTGTGCTGCTAGTTGTGCATGAAGCAGTTGTACAGAAAGTCGGTTGACTAATCAGTGAATCAGCCATGTCAAAAACCCAAAAACAGTGACAGGAAAACACATGCTTACTTCCATGCATTGGTGAGCTAAGAAAGAGATTCTCGATGACAAGTTCATGACAAAGCCTCAATTTTGCAGGTAGAACATCAGTTGATAAGCTGGCTTAACAAAAAGTTTCATAGTTATATCATATGCCATATATCAACATCCACAAATAGACCAGAGTTGTCTCAACTGCGTATAGACTGACCGCCGACTTAGAGACGGTCAACCCTGTCGAACAAGCAACCAACCAGGAATTCGGTGCTTCAAGCTCAACCACTGATTTGGTCTAGGAATATTACAAAGGAACTGAAATCAATGCTAGCTGTGCAATGACCGACTTTAATGTTGAAGCATATATTGGAGATCCCCTGTTCATCAACCACCCATGTTTGATAGGAACCACCGACTACGAGCTGCCAAACTTGGGGGTGTTTGATTCATGTTGATCTCTTAGTACCTCCTAGTGGAAGCTCAATGATTAGTCCTCTGTGAGGAAACTTCATGCCCATTTCATACAATATCAATTAATGATGAAACAAACAGCCCGAAACAAACAAAGGCGTGCTGCTTGTCGGTCTCTTCAATTGCTCCGAACTCTCCTAATCTTGCCTTTGGACAACGTATACATAGTTGTCATTCAAACTACAAAACGTGATAAAACGTTGACATTAGTTATGAACGAGTAGCCTGATTGAGTTGGTCAACAGCGAAGGCTAGCATTTTCGCGCAGAGTTGTTTGCGAGTTCATTGATACGAGCAAAAAATCATATGAACATATGTGGACCATCACAGTTCCCCAGTAAGGTATCACATGATTCAACCAAGAAATGCTGCACGGTCCAAGAAATTAATCACCGGGATAAGAAGGTAACAACATGTTTGCCCAGTAGCGAACCAGGCCATCGATAGACCAATATATCCTTGGGTTTGACCACGAAATCAGCAAATTTGAGAGCCAATAATCTGACGGCACAAGCCATATAAACCAATGGACTCTTTGTAGGACGGCCGCAAACGGCTCAGCCAATAACCTGAAGAATCCTAAAGACCATTCTTAGCTGTTGTCCATAGACTGGTTCTCATCCCCGGTTTTCGAACAGCAAGACTGGTTCACCATACCAATCTACGCCAGTTCTTCAGCAAACCACCCATCAACTATTTCATCATTAGATATCCCTTTTTACTCATTTACAGTAAATCTATGGCATACTGATGCATACTGTAACTGTGGCATACCGTCATGTCCGATGGACTCATCCTTCAAGTTCTTGAGATCGCCGGATGAGTCCAGGACCTGACTCCAGGACCAGCTGCCCCCGCAGCGCGCAAGGCCTCTCCGGAGAAGATGAAGAACCTCCGAAGCATCACAAGATGCGGTGGAGCCACATGGGGAGATCGCCCACCGCAGCCAGGAATGACGATGATCAAGTGCTGATTGAGTAATGGTTAAGTAAAAGCAATTACATATATAGAACCAACAATGCCGCTGAATATACTTGATATCAGTTGATGAATTGATGAGGATATTGATCAGTATCATCATAAAGACATTGAGTATACTGATGACGATGATGATGATGATGATGATGACGACGATGGTGACGATGGTGAAGATGGTGACGATGGTGACGATGATGACCATGATAACAATTATGATGATGATGATGGTGATGATGGTAATAAGTCTTTGATGGATCATACTTGTATGATTTCTATAGCATCAATCTGCATATCTATGTGTAAGGAACCAATGATCCGGCGCCTTCTGCCATGGCCACCGTGGCGCAGGTGACACCTGAGCTGCTTGACGTGCCAAGCATTGGATCAAGGCACACAATGAATCATAATGGTTAAGTCCCCAAGGTTCTTATTGATTATGTAGGTGCTATAACCAACAAAAGGTATATATTTAAATATATATATATATATATATAACCAACAAAAGGTTTCAGCACCACTGGTTCTTATTGATTATGTGGTGGTTTCTCAAGCCATAGGGGACCCAAAAAATGGTTGGTTTATTACTATCAATGACTATCAATGGATGATTTGGGGGTCCCCCTATTTTGAGAAACCACCATGTAGGTGCTATAACCAACAATAGGTATATAGGTATACAAGTAGTACCGCACAAGGCGGTGGCGGAAGTTTCCAAGATAGGAGCACTATAGGAGTGTGCAGTTGTGGTTGCGACAATGTGACCATCGATCTGGCCAGTTGACTGGCAGCCTATCTGTCTAGCTATCTTTCTATCAGTGGATGAGTTTTCTTTCTGTCTGTCTGACTGTCTATCTATCTATCTATCTGATGATCTATTCGTTTATCTATCTGCCTATGTACTTGTCTTTCTATCTACCTCACTATCTATCTCGTCATCTTTCTGTCTATGTATCTATCTATCTACCTGTCCATCTATCTATTTATCTATCTGCCTATCTATCTATCTGTCTATCTATCTACCGAATTATTTGTCTGATCATCTATGTGTCCATCTGTCTATCTTTCTGTCTATCTACCTGACTATCTATCTACTTTTCTATCTGACTCTCGTTTCGTCTACCTATTTGTCTATCCATCGACCCATCTAGCCATCTGAATCTGGCTATCCAATTGTCTGTCTATTCCATCTATCTATTCTAGCTATTCTATCTATCTATCTATCCATCCATCTATCTATCCATCTATTCATCCATCGATGCATCTATGTATCTGACTATCCATCTAGCCACCCATCGATCTGACTATCGACTTGTCGATCTATCTGGCTACCTCTTTGTCTAGCCATCTTTCGTCTATCTATTCATTTACCTTCCAAATGTGCTTCGATCATGAAGTGTTTTGCATCTAGGTGTTTGGCCACTTTTGATAATTGGACCTTGCAAAGGTGTTCCGATCATCAAGTGTTTTGCTACTTTTGACCTGCAAATGTGCTTGGCGCGCAAGCGTTGTGCACATTTTGGCCACATAAATCACGAAAAGTGACGCGAAACGCAACGTTTTGAGAATGATGAGTCATCAAAAGTGCTCCGAGCATGTAGTGTTTTTACGATTTTGACTTCCAAATGTGCTTCGCGCCTAGGTTTTTTAACGATTTTGCAAGTTGCATCTCCCAAAAGTGCTCCGGAGCTGAGGTGTTTTTACGATTTTGACTTCCAAATGTGCTTCGCGCCGAGGTTTTTTAACGATTTTGCAAGTTGCATCGCCCAAAAGTGCTCCGACACTGTAGTGTTTTTACGATTTTGACTTCCAAATGTGCTTCGCGCCTAGGTTTTTTAACGATTTTGCGAGTTGCAACTTCCAAAAGTCCTCCGAACGTGACATGTTTTTACGATTTTGACTTGCAAATGTGCTTCGCGCCTAGGTTTTTTAGCGATTTTAGCACACACCTTCCGCCACAGTGCTCCGCACCCGCCGCTTTAGCGAGGTACCCTTCTGGACCTTCATGGTGCACAAAACCTTGCAAAACACAGCATTATGCGACTTTCCTAACATTTTGGCACGCTCGCATTCTCATCTTTCGCACATCTCCTCTTTCGCACATCTCATCTTTCACACATCTCTTCTTTCACACATCTGCTCACGATCTGCCCTAGCTGAGTTGTCCATATTGTCGGAAGTTAGACTTCTAAACTTCCTTCGATAATATAGTGTTTGATAACAATAGCTATGTATATAATTGAATCAAATACAATAGGTGTATCATTAAGCACCTGCGGCAATAGGTATATAATATGTGGCAATCACCAACAATTATAATATAGGTAATAATTAATAGGGGTGTCAATCATCACCGAATACCAACAACAACAACAACAACAACAGCAGCACGGGATATATATATATATAGTTACATGTAAATAAAAAGAAATATATATATATAGATATATATCTAAGATAAAATAAATGAATATATATATATATATGTTATAAATGTATATATATATATATATATGTATTTTGAAATAAATCTATATATACACAAAACACAACTGGCTCTGGGTGAACCCGACGTATCCCTCGATATTCACTTGTATGCATCATAACCATCCCAAGTTCGTGGGTATTCACATCTGAACAGTTGGACCAGCGCAGGGTAAGGGGATGCAAGCAGGCAGAGTATTGAAACAAACTGACTCACTGGCAGACTGACTGGGGCCCCAAGGGTCAGGAGTGGCTCCGCTTATACACTGATACACTAACTGGATAAGTGCATTGCAACATGCCTGTGATTTGATTGCTTCTACCCCTGCACACCACGCGCTAAGCACCTTGTATCTGCACCGGTGGGTCTGCACGTGGAGCATGGAACAAGGGCGGCCAATTCACCAGCAAAGACTGCGGTTGTCAACGGGCCCTTCAGAATTTAGCAGCCCTAGTGTAGCACCCCGTGAAACCCTGATCTTTACTCAATCTATTCTCAGCCTTTGAGTCAAAAGGGAATACAAGGAATGTTCACAAGACACGCCCTTGATCCGCATGTACACACAGAACTGAAGAACACGTTTGCTACAATCTGATTCCCATTATCCACTTAGAAAAAATGAATTAATCCAATCCAGGACAAATCAAGGCTTTTCTGAACACCACAACCTCAAGTGAAAGATGGATCGTTTCTTCTTGTATTTCAAGGGGAGTGACATTGTGGAGCATCTTTTATTTCGGTGCATTTTTGTCCAATCCGTATGGATCCAAAAACAAAAATGATCTAATTATTCTTCCGCTGACACCTAGGGGCCAAAAAAAATCCATTGATAAAGTCTGCAAACAAATGAAAGCAAATTGCCCTGGGAAGGGGGTGATGATGTAAGTTGAACATAGTTGAACCTCTGAGAACATCTAGGAACCACTTTCAGCCACCAGCCCCAACCACCATAAGCCAGGGTCCTATCGATTTCAAGGTGGTGGCACCTGGAACCGTGACCAAACGTCACCTCACTGTCTTTGCCGGTGCAAACAAGACTTTGTAAAGGCCGTGGATCCAGGACCTGGTCCCAGGATCGCTGGCGGTGCCATTGAAAAAACTTGCGTGCAACTCTGTAAAGGTCAGCTCCCGGTAACTAAACACAGATCAAAATGGTGAAGGAGCTCCGTTGTTCTCAACGAATTGAGCGCTAGAGATCGAGAGTCGGGCGTTGAAAAACAGGAAAAACTCGACACATTCATGCTACATCATGGACAGTCCATTGGCCTACCCAATTGGTGGAGCGTCATCCGAGAACACATAGACGGAAATCACCCGTGCTCTTCCTACTGTAGGGTGAAGAACCCGATGGTATAATGAATTGTGGATGAATCACTGCTTGTCCGCATATATCCAACTGTGTTTTTTTGACAGGGTGCATATTAACTTATTCAAGTTGATCTATACATTAATTCGATAATTGCAATCTGTATCCGAAAGCACCACAACCTGTTGCATCACATAGTCGCACACACACCCACGCACAACACACCAGGGGTTGGGCAGTATGCCTGCTTTTAAGGGAATGACATCCACGCACATGTACGCGAGCGCACATGTCAATGTATGTCCAGAATCTAGCAAAAATATCACGTCAATATTTGTTTTCAAGAGCATCAGGTATACGTGGTGGCTTCTAGATCCCCTTCAAGCTTATAGACAACCATTAGACCAATGTTCATGCCTTTTCAATCTCCAGTCCATCTATCACTGTAAAAGATCTGAGGAAAAAACAGGATCCACTGCTTTGGTGGACACGTCTCACTGCATCAACAGTGGCTGGGATGACGACAGCACCCGTTCTCGTGCTTGCGTACACATCACAACCCAGTTGGTCGTCCACAAGATCACCTGACCGGGTGAGATCCCTTGGGTACACCGGAGCTGACACGCAGGGCTTGGTAACTACATGACCTGGCACCTCATGCAAACCTCATGGCTATGTGGAATCTCCAGATCCTGAGCAGCTCCTGCTGTCAGGTGGCTTTGTATAGAGATCATTGGATAGATCAGAACTGACCATTGCCGCGTAAGTGACGTCACCAGAGTTGACTAGTGACATCTGCAACTCCTTGTTTGGAAAAATGAATGAATCGCTTGAATTGGTCTGTAAGGCCTATAGAAACTAACGGCTACCTGCCCCAGGTTCTATATGGACAACCCCAAGCAATTCCACCTTGGCAACAGCTCTAGCTGTTAACCACCCCTAGGCCTAAGCACGCCTCCGGTGGCTTAATGCATCAGCATAACCCCTCCCAAAGACCCTGCACTGCATAGAACTACCTCCGACTGTTGAGGCAGGTGGACCAAAAAGATCGTGTAGTTTCTCTTGTTTCAAGTATCATTAGGACCTGAAAACAACCTCGATCATCGGAGGCTTCACGAGGAAGCCCACCAAGTGCCCCCATGGCCTGGGAAAAAGCCATACAATTGAATTGCTGTTGCTGTTGGTAGTAGCTCCACTGGCAAGACCAGTTGAAGAAGTGTCGTTGCTTGTTCACACAGACAGACACACACACACACACACACACACACTTAGAGGGTGGTATATATATATATATATATACAGTCACTATGGAATTCACCCTGACAAAATGGTGCTTCCAGTCAGTTAACTACTTAATTACTACCTATTCTCTCTGGTTGGTGGTTGGAACCCCAAATGAACAATATGAGTCACTGCAATCAACCATTTCTAAATACTTTACTGCAAACATGTCAATCATACCACCAACTATTAGTTGCTCAACTGTTCTTGTTGGCTATTGTCCCAGAATTAACCACTATCCAAGAAATCCAACTATAATCACCCACTATATCCAAGAAATCCAGTAGTATCCACCAGTATGAACCACTCCACAACCACCGAACTAGTTTAATCCAACCAGTTCATCCACTAATCCACTGGGATCTCACTAGTATCCAGTTGATCCACTACTATCCACAACTGGATCATACATGGACTTACTATTATCCAGTTAAATTATCTAAACTAGTTTCATCCACTAGTATCCGCTGTGGGTCAGTTCACCCGGCTAGTCCACCTGGTTTCCCCCATTAACGTTGGTTGATTCATATTGACCCATAGCCATATAGCTGGTATATCCCCTACTATTGTTGGTTATCATCCCCCATTATAAACCATTAACCAGCTAGTTAACCATTGGTTGGTTGGTTAATATTGACCCATAGCCATGTCCATCCAACCCCCCTTGGCCCCGCTCCATGGCGGCCATGGTTCACGGTTCGCAGCCGCGGCGCGCACACCGCCAGCGTGTGAGTCGCGGTGCCCACGGAGGTGCCAAGGGCCAGACTGGCGGCCGTGCGATGCCCTGCAGGGATCGGTGGGTTGGTGAAGGATGGCAGGATGGGTGGTTGATGAAGGTTGGTTAGTTAAGTGGTTAGTCAAGGTTGGTTGAGGTTGGTTAAGGTAGGTTGAGGTTGGTTGAGGTTGGTTGAAGTTGGTTTCAGGTTGGTTGAAGTTGGTTTCAGGTTGGTTGAGGTTGGTTAAGGGTGTTTGGTTGGTTGATTAACGGTTCGTTGGTTAACGGTTGAGCTTGGTTGGTTCAGGTTGCGAAAGGGTTGGTTCATAAGCATGAATAATCAACAAGTTATAAGGATATTAAACGTGGTTGAGGTTGTTAGTTGTAAGCCCTATAAGTAATACGGAAACATGTTGCTATGACAAGCTGTTATGACCATGACCACGGCCAGGAAATCATCAAAAACATTCAAAAAATATTTCCAATTGATGAACAATTGCTGATATAATGGCTAGTGGTTGATAAGGGCCCAGATTGGTCGATGTCAATGGTTCGAGTAGGTTCAAGTAAACCGCCCCAGTAGGTTCAAGTAAACCGCCACAGGACCTCCATGATGCTTGCATACTCTTGTGACGAGAAATGGGTGCAGAAGGCTCCAATGCTTGGTCCGTGGCAGTGCACTTGGACTGTAGAGTTTCCTCTCAACCAGTCAAATATAGATCAACGACAGTGGTAGCAAGAGGTGAGGCGAATGGTTTGTAACCAACATGTTTAGCTCACAACGATAGGACTATACTTGGATGTGCATCCCCAGCTAGTAAGTGGTTACTCACCATGGTTCTACCTCTTTAGCGTTTACAACAACGGTTTTATCCAGGGAACTACCCCTGGGAGGTGCTCCAGCGATGATGATACCAGTGTTTGACCTGGTTCTGGTGATGACACCGTATGCCTCTACAATGAAGAGTGAACCCAACATGACACAATAAGATACAATAAGTAAGAGTCTTGCAAGGAGGAATCCATGTGATGAGACAATATATCACAGTTCAAATATCAACCCATATCAGAAACGTAATGCTTGCAAGCAACACGGTTTTCCCGCCAGGTTTCCTTGTATGTTGTGGGGCGTTTACAAGAACAAGGAATCACAGCTGATGATTGTAGGTCGATCCAAGGAGCTCGATCGCCCAGCGAATCTCTGTCAGTCCTAGGATGTCCTAGGTACCAACACTGGAGAATTGTGATACCCCGGCCATGTCACGGATATGTGTGATATCTACCATACGCGGGTGGGTGTACCCATAAATTGTCAGTTAGCTAGTCTGAATACATTTGCCAAGCATCTAGACATCCTGCATCATCTTGTCATGCCATACTGTCCATTTCCTCCATTTCCAGTGCAAACCATCTACTCTCGGGAAGCAACCTGTTATATAGCTGCTGTTTGAATATTATATTGATAGGGACATATTCGAACCTTTTGGACTTTGAAAAACAGAAAGTGTCAAGGCAAGACCTTTGGGATATCACCAGGGGTGGACTGGTTTGGCGTCAGCCAGCCTTGCCTGGTAAAGGGCTGAGCCATGCACTGGGGATGCCAATGCAGAAATAGGACAGGATCACCACAGGCGCCAGAATCACTTGACCTCGCTGGACCCCCAGGAAGCGTAGCACCGCCCAAGGGAACCCCCAATAGCTGAGAAGGTCTAAGAGTTGGAAGCAGTTGGTTAATGCCACCCTTGCTTCCTGTCCCTGTCCATGTCGAAACAAGGAAACACAGAATTCACAACCAAACAAGCTGAACCATCAAAGTTGCCAAGACTGAACCAGTAGACTCAGTAGACAGTAGACTCAAGCAGTAGTTACGTCAAGGCTAAAGAAGTGCTTTCCTCAGTAGACTCGACCAACCATCGACTTGCGTCAGCTGGGGCACGACCGCATCCTTTCAAAGAGCCCGAAGACACCTGGAAGGGGGCTGCGAATCGGAGCATGCTCAAGGGCAGTCATGTCATGCCATACCTCTTGAGAAATGCCTCCAGTATTCAGCAAATCAGAACCTGGTGGCAAAAACAATGAAAAGAACACAACTTCGACAGTATTACGCACTTACACTCAATTACATGCAACAGCTGGTTTACAACAGCCTGCTGATGCTGCTGAGACACAGTACAAACACATTCGAAGGCCACGTTCAGGGCACACACCAAGAGCACGGGCTCTGCATAGCGCTGCACCTGATGCGGTGGTTGTCTCAGACTGCCCATCTTCGGAGCCAACAACGTGTCACAATGATGCGGCAAGTCACCGCAGTGTTCCCCAAAAGGTGCAGTTGTGAAACTGTCAGGAAAATGCATATGTACACATACTTGCATATGTTTTACATTCTATGTGAATATCAATATTAATTACATGTAAACTTATACTATGATATTTGCATACGAATTATATATATATATTACTACATAAAATAAATACGCAAGTTATGCACATACATAGTTTAATTTCATCTTTCACCACTTTGGTAGTGGGTAGCCAGCATCGGCCTCTGCTCGCATACCCACTTTGTTTTTTGTCCAACCTGGAAAGTCGTACGGTTCTTATTTTCCACTCATATCTGATCATATATGAAAGATATATCATATATCATATAGTCATATGAGTCATATATCACAATTATATCCCATATTATATAAATTATATAGTCACATATATTATTGGTCATATGAGTCATATATAGACATGTCCCTTTCCACAGGGGGAACCCGTCGATGATCCCACCTCCGGGTCTGATGTGATCAGCTGGATCCAGCGCTGACGACCCAACAGGACCAGGACGGAGATCAGAGATCCCAGGGCCAAGCCGAGCCTCGATCCGCCGTGCGCTTGCGCGCCGTGTAAAGGCAACCGTTGGGGGATGGTGTGGGTGACCCGCCTCAAGGTGTACCCCCAAACGGTAAGGGTCTTATTAAGGGCTTGATGATCACCATCAACCATTAGTACAGGCTGATCCACCAGGTCGACCAAATCATGAAGCATGGGCCTGGAAGCATAAATCATGAATGTTGATGAATGAGAATCCCGAATGGTTGCTAAAATCAAAGAAATATGAGGCTTGATTCCCATGTTGTCGGGACAATGATCACCGCGAACATCGCTGCAACAAGACCAATGGTTATTTAATGTTCAGTAGCCACCAATGGTGTCGAAGGAATTCCGGATAACATGTGGGTCAACAGAATGCTGAGTCCAGCAGAGTTTGGCTTCACTGCTGATTGGTTTTGGGCACTGTCCCCACAAGAATATTTAGAGGTTGATCGGCAGGTACTGTGGCCTTGGTGCTCTGCAGCCAATCAACTCTGCTCAGTGACATAAAGCACATCAAGTGACATCAACCATCATTAACAGGTTAATGGCGTTTAATCATAGTGGGTAGTGGCTAGCAATGGTGCACAATAATGATTCATAAGTGTTGCTTATGTTTGGTTGACATTCCAAGTCCATGGGTTTTCGCGATTCCCAAAAACATGAGCTGACATAGTCTGACATAGTCATGGTTGGTTCAAATTTGTCAATCACATAGATGATTGCTAACCTAGCCAGTCACGCTGGACAATCACCCGAAATAACGATGGCCAAACATCCTCATCATGATCCATGACATTCATAATCAAGCTGGATAATGATGGTTGATGACATGGTTAATCGCGTCTCTCCATCAACTAGAACAATACTGTTTAGAATCTAGTAAATTCAATAACTAACCAACTGGTTGAATTTTATGCAAACAATCATGCTGCTTCATCTTGCTTAACCATCATAATTATGAACAATCGTTTTAACAAAAGTTCACACTATGCTGATTAATCTTGGTCTGGCAGGTAGTTTCAAACCCCATGCAACCAAACATCTGTTCATACTAGGGAAAATAGAACACGTTTAAAACCACCAACTAGTGGTTATTTAACCATAATTGTTGGTTATTACTCCCTTTTGATAATTATCATCAATTAATTAACCACTTCAAAACCACCAACTACTGCTCGTACTGCTAAATGTGGCTCAATGATCCACTTTTCAAGGAACGCAAAGTTCACCTGCGCGGCAAATTGCGCCAGATCGGGTCGTCCAGCACCCAACTCGTTGCTCACGCGCGTGTTCCTCGTGGCGAGCAACGCCATGCAGGGAAATGGTGAACCCACTTCCGTAAGCACGGCATGTCGCCCTTGGAAATAGGGGTTGCACATTGGTGGATCTTTGAGATACTTGGATGTGTAGTTGTTGACCTAGTTCACTGGGATAGCTCACCAAGGTAAATGAAATCATGGTCAGTTCTCATGCTTCACATCCGTCTTGTAACCATGGACCATGGTCATTGTCTGCACTGGGGAGCGCCGCATTAGATGATAGTACGTGCAAACCCACCGCCTCCAAATCTTCATCTCTAAGTTCGAGAAAACCACCCAGTCTTGCACCCCAGTTCTCGACAAACATAACCCTAAGCAATATCAAACATCATTCAGGGTGATGGACCGCCATTAGCCCATATTAACCAAAGTCGACCAATGACTATTGCAAAGACTGATCAGTGTGATTGGCTATGATCAATGATAATTCTAGAATCAACGAGAATAAACATGTACTATGGCTGCGGTTGCTTGCCGTCTCCCATTGTTAACCCTGAGTATTCACGATTGCCCATCATGAACCATCGTGAGGCCTTTTCAAATCTAATTCAAAACATACTACCAACCATTTGTTGCTAACAGTTCATTACTCACTATCAACTAATTCAACTATTTGAACTTGTCAACCACTGCCATTGCAGAATTCCGAACCAGTCACTGGCAGCTCCCCTCCACCTTTCGGCTTTCCATCAGGTGACACGGCCGAGCCCAAGCTCAAGGGCGGCATGGCACACAAGGCGCAGGTGTTGCTGAAAATGGCCATGGCTGCCAGGGATGCCTGGCGAGGGGAGCTGGGGGTTGGTCCCGGACGATGTCCCTTGCTTGGCGGCGCTGCCAGGGGCTGTGGGCTTGGATGAGCTGGGGTCCAGTTGGCCGTGCAACCCTGTTGGTTAAGGGGCCGGAGGTCCCTGCAGAAAGCTGGTGCGAAACAAGTGTTATCTGTTTACAAGCAACTGAGGTGTTTATGTTTGACAGGAAATCTGAGCAGTTCAAGCAACTACTGTGTGGCTTTGTTTTCAAAGCAGCTGGGATCAGCCACACCCAATGAGAGCACGCGCTTGAGATCTGAGTATCACACGGTGTAGCTGGAGGATACTAGAAATTGTAAAGATTATTCACCGTGAGTCACAACGAATTGGCCATGACTATCCACAAATTGATGTACCTTCTTGACCAAAGCTCTGACTTCGTCACTGAGTCAGGAGCCGCATGGATTCAGTCATGGTGAAGCATGCGCTGGGTATCAACTCGTGGGGGTCTCCAGGTTGCAAATGCCCCAAAGCTGAGCTGCTGCAGGTCGGCACGGAGATCCATAGACATCAGGCCGCATCAACTCCCATGGCCCATGGTTGATAGCAAATCACCTACTAAATGTGATCCCTTTTCGGGTGGATGATTGATGTGGATCCATCATCAAGTTAAGAATCCCAGAATGACAATCAAACAACCATGTTGTTGTTGTTGTTGTTGTTGTTGTTGTTGTTGTTGTTGTTGTTGTTGTTGTTGTTGTTGTTGAAGCGACTCACGGCAGTAGCCGCAGTCTAGGACACAACCTCCCCCGGCAGATCTCAGGAACCACTCCGAAGCCGTCATGGTGATTCCTCCCTGCCAGGTTCTGGTGGCCCATCTACAAGAACAAGGAAAGAAAAGGGCCGAAAGAACAGAAAAGAGGAACAAACGCAACGACGACAACAACAACAACAACAACAACAACAACAACAACAACAACAACCACAACAACAACAACAAGAGCAACACAAAAACAAAAACAAAAACAAACCCGCCAAAGACAAGCAAGCCTTCGACAAAAACAACTTCTCGAACCAGCACCAGCAGCCTCACAGCAAGCCCACACAGCGCAGCGACCCAATCGAGACCACCACGACTAAACCAGCAAGCAGAAGCTGGCACACATGTTTTTTTTTTTTTTAAAGGCTTAAGTAAAAACCCGGGGCGAGCGAAAGCCCCATGCACACGAGGACCAAAGGAAAGAAGAAAAACAGCAGGGCACAAAACCCAAGAGACGCACCAGCGAGCAGAAGCTGGCGGTCAATGAAAAACAAATCGAGAAGCCCAGGCAAGCAGAAGCCCCACTCGCCAGAGACACCGCTGAACGATCAGAATGTGGGCAACGCCTAAACCACGCAGCGGTCATGGCCAGAGAGCAAAGGCCGGCAGCCAGCGGGCAGAAGCTGGCAGCAAACGACAACAACAAACCCAACAACAAAGACAACAACAGCTACGAAACCCCAAAGCATGAAAACAAAAGAATTAGAGGAAAAAAGCAAAAAGAAAACAAACACCGAAGCAAACCACAAGAGGGGAAACGACAAAGAGAACAGAGAGAGAGAGAGAGAGAGAAAGAAAGAAAGAAAGCAAGAAAGAAAGAAAGAAAGAAAGAAAGAAAGAAAGAAAAAAGGATCACCCACAAAAGAAAGAAACACAAAAGAAAACACAACAAGATTGAAAGCCAAAAGACCAAGCGCAAGGTGCGCAAGCAGGCGAGCTGAATCAAAGCAAATGACAAATTATGGGGAAGCCTACAACGCAAGTGAAACAAATCACAACTCCCGCAGCCAAACTCTACACAAGAAAGGAAAATGACACTGTCGCTCTTGCGCATGCAAGGGGGAGGATAGGGGGTGCTCATCGGGAAGTTTTATCCCTTAGTGTCGCCCCCGGGGTCCACCCTATCCATATAAAAATTCCACCCCAGGCAAAACAGGCGCGCAAGACCCGGGGGCAACCATGCTCTTGTCCCATGGCTGCAATGTAATTGAGGAGTTCCTACCCATCGTTGGATTGCCGAGACAAACACCGTTGATGGCATGGCAGCACTGACAACATCATGTTCCAGAAGCGGTTTGCATTGGGGAAATCAGCTACTGGGTGTTTTAGCGACTGGTTCAGCAAATCTGATCATGAATTAGGAACCATTCTTAAGGATTGATTCTCAATCATTTCTCAGAGCTGTTGACCACAAGGTCAACCATGCTTGAGCATCTTTGATCACTACTGGCAACTATGAACCACAGCCAAAGGTCAAAGTCCACCATGGGAGCCCTGGCCACCATCAGCCCGGCCAGCTGAGCAGTTGCAGAGCGGCCTGTGCTTTCTGCAAGGTCCCGGACAAGAACACCATGATTTCAGCCGCCCACCATTTCTGGGTAGCAGCGATCCCAGACCGGGGCCAGGAGTGAGAAGGTGGGGTGGTTTATCCCTTGTAACTGGTATAGGTGGCTCCAGCTAAGTTGGATATGAATCAACAAATAGCCGGATATGTGCCCACCTTGTAAGATCCTGGCCAAGAATGCTCCATTGTGATCTATCACTATCATGGACAAGATCAGAAACCATAGCTCCATGTTTCCCCATCAACCTGCTGGATGCCACAACATGGATTGCGAGTGTTGGTGTGCTATGGGCTCTCAGCTTGCTCCAATTGCAAGAGCTATCTGAGCGAATCGCCAGCCAACAATTTGTTAACACCAGGGACAATACTGGACCAATATTAGGCCATTTGACCAAATATGTTGGTGGTTTGAAGATAGAAAATGCTTAAAAAACCACCAATCAGTTTTATAATCCACCAGATCACAAATATTTTTTGATGCAGCAAGAACTTGAACCGC
>VSDK01017696.1:350788-362710 GCA_009767595.1 Symbiodinium kawagutii | reverse complement strand
GAACCGCTCAGCCAACCACGTGACGACTGATTTCACGGTTGTCGTGACCTGTCATCGGTAGTAGGCCCAGGCATGGGGGGTCAGTGGTGATCAAATCAAAGGTAGGGTCCTGAGTGATGGACACATCTACCTATTCGAAATGGGGTTTTGAAATCGTACAATGTGCTCCTTGAGCTACATAGCTGGTATAGGTAGCTGGCTATCCTATGTTTTTTGGGTTTCATTTGGCCCAGCTAGCCATGTTTATGAAAGCCAGCAGTTGCGAAATCCGACCTCACATTATCTGGCATCATGTGTATACTGCTGGGTTTCATAGACAATCCCAATTCCTGAGTGATGATGATCATCCCTCTACCAGGTAGCAACACTTCCTTTACAGAATCAGTTCCATTGATAACAGTCTTGATGATACCCAAATCGATCATTAGTCGGATCATTTGACCATCCTACTGGTCACATGAGAACCATAGCTATTGAATGACACTGATGATATCACAGTTGATAACCATTGATAGTGATATGGGTATGTGAGCCAAAACAATGGAACCCCCAAAACCAATGGTTTCCTAGTAAGATGATCATTCTTTGGTGCTTCTTTGGGTTACCCTATTGCTTGGCACAAAGCCATATTGATGATCACCATTGATCAACGGATATCATATAATTGAGAGAGTTTCTCAAAATAGTAGTCCCCCAAAAATGGATGGTTTAGTACTACCAATGGCTCAGATTGGATGATTTGGGGGATCCCCTATTTTGAGAAATACCCAAATACCCCTGGTTCCCTTATCATTACCATTGTTTTCCCTATCATTGGTGGTTATTCACCCCTCATTAGTTGGTTGGTTGATGGTGGCCCATAGCCATATGGCTGGCCCCTTGGAAACCTTCAATACAATGGCACCATGGGGCACCATCAAAGCCCCAGTTGATCCTTGGACCAGCCCAGGCGCTGAGATCATCAGCAAGCTGGGTAGCACCAGACGCAGTAGTGGGCCCCAGTTCTGGAAGGCAAGACCTGTGCAAGGTGGGTGGGTCGGGTGGTGACCACGGTGGTGACGGTTGAGGTTGGCTGGACTGTCCTTGCTTTATGACTGAGACAACATGCTTTTGTTGGGCTTCAACAGAGGCACTCTTGCAAATCATGTGCTCGAAAGAGACAGAAATTCACTCACAAACGGGCTGTATCGTGTCATCCCGATGCAGAAACACACTTCCTGCTCTGCAAATCTTTGAGTTCGAACCTAGGATGAATTGTTGCAGACCAATCGAAGGTATGGTGTCTGCAACAATGGATCCGTTCCAAACCAAGCGACGCGAAAAGCCGTGCCAACCTCAGGTGCTGTGCGATCAAGCGCAGGGTTCACTAAGGTGGCTCAACCATAAGGTGGACAGCTTGCTGTCACTGGTGCAACACCCCAAAATGATGGAACCTGAAGGGTTCTCAAAGACCAGGCACCATATGTATTGCATCAGAAATGGTGAGATTGAAATCCAATTTGGAGGTTGAGGTTGATAAGTTGATCATTATAATTTTCCACCAGGAGCTCTCCCCAATGCACTGCAGGCTTCTTCCGAGAGGGCTCCTAGCCCAAGCGCCCAGCCCAGCATCAACTTTGGTTCAGTCACAAAAATTGTACTGATCCTGAAATTTCCTGAAATAGATTCAGAATATCCTCATAAATTCGATGGATTTAGATCCTACATTTAGATGAATGATCCTGTTCAAACATGTCTTCATCCTGGATCATTTTTCGAAATGGAGACCTGTCCAAAGCCAAATCCAGCTAGACCCAACTTGGATTGGATGAAATCAGGCTGTTATTGATGTGTAGCGCTTTGCTGTGATTTTTGACAAATGGTACGCACCGTTCTATGGTTTTCACCATTGCCAAACTTGACATCAGGCAGCATTTCAAAAAACAGTATTCAAACAAACCCACACCAGAAGCCCAGAAGCAAAACTGCTGAGCAAATGGCAGGAATATTTTTCAAGAGTAATTACTGAACTACGATGAACCACCTGTGAGTTCAATGCTGAGACAGCTAGTCAAAACACACATGACAAGCCTCCAGCTTCCTCGCGTCAGTTTCCGAAATGCTTTGCCCCCAAGATCTCTCCATGATTGAGGGCATGTCGCTACCAACGACAACGGCAACAGCAGCAGCAGCAACAACAGCAACATCATCAATATCGACTGCATCAGCAATGTAACAACGGCAGCAGTGCAACAGGACAGCTCATTGTGGACACCAAAAATGGTACGGCCACATCAAACCACTGTAATTGTGGGTTTAAGCTCATGCATTTTAAACATTGTGATACTGTAGCCGCAGCCATGTGTGTAGCCTTGTACGGTGTAATTACTTATAGAGCAATTGTACGTGTAAACCACAAAAACATCGCGTGTCGGCTCGGCACCTGCTAATCTGCAGTGCTGCACGAGTTGAGAGCGACTATCCCGCTTCCTGGTGCATAGAAACATCACCAGGCAAACCCTGACAAACCCTCGTAGCATAATCTTATTCAGTGACAAACCATTGAGTGAAGCTGATACTGTTCACAAAGAATGTAAAAGAAGACATCGTCAGAATATGTCAGAATTATCATGTTCTGAAATTGCAGCGCAATTCAAAACCATCACCATCAAACCAATGCCACTTGCAACATAATGTCAACATACACAAAATCAGGGTCTTGACGGAGCATGAACCGGCTCCAAACCGCTCCATCAACAAGTTGGCTCGGAACCGCCCCCCCCAATATGAAAGTCGAATCCGCAAAGAAAATAAACAAAGCCGTCTCTGTCAGATACCCCGTGCCCCTTAGCTCCCTTCCCAACTGCCAGTCAGACCAGAAACACATGGCATGATTTGAGCGGATCGCCAGGTGCGTCTGGTATAACATCCAACCTGAGCAGTCGACGCAGCAGCCGTCGATTCGTGTGTGATCACCCAACGTCAGCCTTTCCGAGGCCGTCAAAGCCTCGAGGGTTCAACGACGCAAACTTCTCACCCTGAGTTGAGTTCCTACATCACACCGCAAGACAAATGGTTTTCCCCCTTTGCTAATTTTCGGGCTGGTGGTTCAGACCAACATGCTATAAAGTCTAAGTCAAAATGTGTTGATCCTCCCCTGTAGCATGGATAATCAACACTTATAAACACCCATTAGACAAAGAACCGCACTGATTTTGGAGATGGTTAGGGGATACCACCCTTGATAAACCTGCTTGAGCCCTGTGTGTGTGAGAGAATCCGCTACCAAATGATTGCAAGCAGGAAGGCCACAGGTCGTATCAGCGAAGCATCTACTCAAGTATCAGGGCGGTATGCTCTGCAAACTATCATGTTTGAGGTGCTGCCAGTAGATGATTGAATACCGAACCAAGTAAAATCACAGTGCTCAGATGTGCAAACGCTGCACGGACTCAAACTCAATCCCCGGATAATCCACCCATGGTGGAAGGTTGGAAGGTTCATTACCTTTCACAGTCAATTCCTGTTGTACCCTCATCGGCATCATCAAAGGTCGTATCATCATCAAGCTCCTCACCGGCGATCACTTCATTTCGACCCTGGCGCTTGGCACAGTGTTCAATCGTGATGTTCAATAACTGGTTGGTGGTTCACCCCCTCTGAAAATATTGGTCAACCAAGCAACCATCTGGCAATACCAGGAAAGTTGAAACAGGTTGAAGACCGGCAGCCGGAATACATTGCAAGAAATCATTCACCCCCTTGAGAACTCCTAACAAGCTGATCTATCGGCGCCAGTTCAACCGCTGGTCATTTCCCCGCAGAGCCGAGGCACACATCAAGAATCCATGGCCCAGTGAAGCTGCGATCGCAGCACCGATCGCTCCCAGATTCATCACATTGACCAGGAACCAACCTTCGGCGCTCAGATGGTTCATCCCTGCAATGCCAATGGCAACCTGGTAGGTCGTGTTTATACAATGAGGCTTAGCAAACCAACTAAGAATGGCTGATTGCTTTCACTCACTATAGTTAAGTAGGGGTTAATGACGGTTCACGGTTGACTATGATGGTTACTGATGGCTGGTAATTGCTAGCAACCAGCTAATGTTGGTTGATGTTGGTCGCAGTGTCAAACTGTCGTCAAAAATGGTAAGTGACGGTTTTGATTGTATATAGATCATTATAGATCCTCATTAAAGCAAATCCCTGGTTTTGCTGCAAACCCTGTGACGATTCACAACAAAAATGGATCTGCCATTGATTAGCCACCTGCGCTGATCGTCCGTTCCAGCGAGCATCGTTGAAGATTGCAACTGTGACTCTGCCGCTAGGAGTTGTAGTCCCTTACACATACGGCGATCTCACACCTACCTACAACCGGACATAGAAGGACCATCCCGTGGGAGTCGGAACACTGGACATGAGCACAGCCATCGAGGACATAGGCCACTGGCAAAGCTATTGGATCCTCTACAATGATCTAGAATGAGGGTCAACAGTGGCGGTTACTGATGGTTCACTGAACCATTATCAACCACCAAGCAAGCAATCTTAACCATCAAACCATTCTCAACCATCAATCGAAAAACTGTTCCCCACCGTTCTCAACTATCAATTCAGCACAAAAACTGACCACTAGATAGAATTTCTCACTCTTCAATCAGCCATTTATCAATCACTAACATGGCCATTCATCAATGTCAATCAACCAACACTCAAGCAGTACTCAACCATTCATAGCCATTGATCACTCACTCTAGGTATTGTTAATAATTAGATATCAATCAACCAATAATCAGCCATGTTTTAGGGCCATGGAACAACCCTTGGCTGCAGCTCTCATGCCAAGCAGCACACCGGGACGTAGCCCAATAGCTCTACTAAGCCACCTGTGTAGCACCCAGCAAGCGCCAGCAACTTGGGTGGTCCACGGTGGATGAATGATCAGTGGCGGATTATGTTTGAGATAGTGATTGGGTGACCAATGGCTGATGAATGGCTTCTGACGCATGAGGAAGGTTGATGGTTGATGAGTGATGATAATGGAAGTGGTTAGTTAACTATGTATATATGGCTAATCATAAAGGAAAAGAATAGTTTGACAGTTGAGAATGGTCGAAGACCGTTGATGATGGTTCATGATGATGGTCAATCATGCTGAACACTGAGCTGGTTTAATGTTCAAAGAAGGATGATGATTTGAAAATGGCTGATGATAAAAATTGTCAGCAAACTATGGTTCATCATGACGTTTCATGATAAACAATAGTCAATAGTCAGTCCTGATGCTTAATGATGGTTGATAGTGCCTAATGACACTTGATCATGAAGATGGTTCATAAGCAGTGGTTAATAATAAACAATGATGAAAGTAATGACCACAAATGTCAAAAACCATGCTTAAAGTAATGGTCACAGTCATGGTGAAAACAATGGCTAAACAATTTGGGTGTAGCTAAATGTGGCTAGACAACAGTGGTACATAAACAAGTGAAGCAAAGGCTGATAATGGTCATAATGGCTGATAGTGGCTGATAATGGCTGATAATGCTGATAATGCTGATTGTTTAACAACGGATGATGACCCGATGGATGACAATGACGACGACGTTTTAGAATCATTGTCATCCTGTAGAACGTGGTAGGACAAAGATTGCACAATGGATGATTAATTATGTTTGACATCGTCGTTGACAACATATCTTGAATGGAGGGCACGTACTTGTATATGAAAGGAACTATATACAATTCAATATGCCTACGCGTATAGGCTCTTAGCATGAAAGTGATTCATATATAGATATATAACACATTAAAATATATATATATATATATTTATATATATATATATTGAGAGAAACCAAAACAAAAGCACACCATCATGAAAGATCTAAGTGCATAGATGTATACAGAAAAAAATATATATATATATATGATGCGCAACAATGAACAATGCGATGCTTAAATATATCTTCTGCAAATTGACAGGCTTTGACAAGTATAATATCACATGGCTTGCTACTCAATGCAGCTGCTCAAGGATTATCAATAACGCTTCACGGGTAGGTCAGTCACAATGGTGTCTGCTTCACCGTTTGACCACATCCCCTGATGCAAGTCATTCGGCATGATTGATCTGGTTCACCTACACAGCATGACTGTCCATCCAGAAATTAGGGATCCCCCTAAAACATGTAGAATCTGACTTTTCTAGGAGGAAAACTGCATTTAGGATAACAAAATGGCTTGAGAAAGGCCTAGCCCCTCAATCCTGAATTCACATCACTTCAGCCGTGTCCAAGAACTCTAACAAGTGGTATTTCTATCCACCATATTTTATCCGGAAATAGCCAACAATGCAGCGCATACATAGCTACCGATCTAGGGCTGAATTGTCCAATTACACTGAGTGGGTTGCCTCAGATCTATTAACTTATCCCTTTCCATGTAGATGACGATGCATAGTAATGACGCCTTGCCACTGATGAGGTGACTTTTAGTCAAGCGAACTCCTGATGCTAGGCTGATTCTAGAACTACTGTCCTGAAGAATCACCAGTTCTTCCCTTAAATTTGTGTTTGATTGTCCATTTGTTTACCCGTAGTTGCCTTAAGCAATGCTTTGTCGACCAAACACCGTTAGAGGACGACACACCATGGTATCATTGCAACCTAATTTCCAACATGATGAATGAATGATAATCTCTCAACATATGATGCTTGAAAGGCATTGCTCCCATGACTAATGAGTCCTGCTGTGTTACTCTTGCTGTCTGACTGGAAATTAGGGACGAGATTATGTGACTCGTGGCGAACTGGGTGACCTCAGGCCCGAACTACCCGGTGCCGTGGGACGCACCTGTTGCCTGCATCTTTGTCAGGCGTTGAGCTGCCAACCATTTTTCCAGGACCACGGTGATGGCATAACCTGGGAAGCTTGGCCCTGGTGCTGGCTTCACCAGCGTGTTTCGCGAACTTTCGGCGCACAAGAACACGGATTAAATGCCAACATTCGCATATGAACACACACATGAATAAATACATATAAATGAGTACATATACATGTATCTACAAAAATGTTTCATTGTGTACGTATATACGTATGTATGTAGTTATATTCAAATATATATCTAGATATATAGAGATATATGTAGTGATATCTCTATTCACATATAATTATGTATATACATGTATGTAAATTGATATACATATATAGTGATATTGAAAGCAATACACACATATATATATATATATATATGTAGTTAAAAAGGGTAGATACATATATATATATATATGGTGTATGGTCAAAATGTTTGCTCCCAAAAATGACGTTAAAGACTCATTTAGTTGGGGGCCCGCTGCTTGGCAAAATTGTTTGTGGAGACCCTGCAAAATTGTGAGAAAAACTACTTCATGTAAACATTTGGTGCAATACGCACTACCGCGGGACTTTTGCACTCTATTTGTTCTCTCGTCTGAGGGTGAGGTGTCACTGTCTTTGGATGATGAGTTGCTAAAAATTGAATTCCTAAATGCAACAAGCTGTAACATGGATGGTCATCTAAGGAGATGTCCTCTGAACACCCAGAAATGTAACTTTTGCTAGCGCCGTGCTAGCGCCACGCTAGCGCGAAATCGCGACTTCATTTTGGCAAAATTAATCACTGAATCATTTTTTCCCAGTAGATCAGTTTGCTAGCGCGGTGCTAGCGCTGCACTAGCGCCTAGCTGGTGTTTTGCTGCATTTAGCTGGGGGCCTGCAACTTAACGAATTTGTTAAGCACGCAACAACATTGGCATTAATGTCGTTTTATATAAAAATACCTTGACCATGACTTTTGGCCGCGATAGAGGGACCTTTAGGTACTATTATGTTCCTCATTGTTGGTGCTGATTTTATGAAAGTTTCTGATTGTTGTTTTAATTGTTTTAATTAAACTTGGTGGCTTAGGTATCCTGGGGGGATAGTTGTTTTAATTGTTTTAATTATTAATTAAATTTGGTGGCTTAGGTATCCTGGGGGGATAGTTGTTTTAATTGTTTTAATTATTAATTAAATTTGGTGGCTTAGGTATCCTGGGGGGATAGTTGTTTTAATTGTTTTCATTAAATTTGGTGGCTTAGGTATCCTGGGGGATGGTTGTTTTAATTGTTTTAATTGTTTTAATTAAAACAAATAAAACAATTAAAACAATTAAACGCAAACCTCCTTTTGTGAATAATTGTTTTAGTTGTTTTATTTGTTTTAATTAAAACAATTAAAACAATTGAACGCGAACCTCCTTTTGTGAATCATTGTTTTAATTGTTTTAATTAAAACAAATAAAACAACTAAAACAATTATTCACAAAAGGAGGTTTGCGTTTAATTGTTTTAATTGTTTTATTTGTTTTAATTAAAACAATTAAAACAATTGAACGCGAACCTCCTTTTGTGAATCATTGTTTTAATTGTTTTAATTAAAACAAATAAAACAACTAAAACAATTATTCACAAAAGGAGGTTTGCGTTTAATTGTTTTAATTGTTTTATTTGTTTTAATTAAAACAATTAAAACAATTAAAACAACCATCCCCCAGAATACCTAAGCCACGAAATTTAATTAAAACAATTAAAACAATGATTCACAAAAGGAGGTTCGCGTTCAATTGTTTTAATTGTTTTAATTGTTTTAATTGTTTTAATTAATAATTAAAACAATTAAAACAACCATCCCCCAGGATACCTAAGCCACCCAATTTAATTAAAACAGTTAAAACAATTAAAACAATTGAACGCGAACCTCCTTTTGTGAATCATTGTTTTAATTGTTTTAACTGTTTTAATTAAATTGGGTGGCTTAGGTATCCTGGGGGATGGTTGTTTTAATTGTTTTAATTGTTTTAATTGTTTTAAGTGTTTTAATTAAAACAGTTAAAACAATTAAAACAATTAAACGCAAACCTCCTTTTGTGAATAATTGTTTTAATTGTTTTAATTGTTTTAATTATTAATTAAAACAATTAAAACAATTCAAACAATTAAAACAATTGAAACAATTAAAACAATTAAAACAACCATCCCCCAGGATACCTAAGCCACCAAATTTAATTAAAACAATTAAAACAATTAAAACAACCATCCCCCAGGATAGCTAAGCCACCAAATTTAATTAAAACAATTAAAACAATTAAAACAATTAAACGCAAACCTCCTTTTGTGAATAATTGTTTTAATTGTTTTAATTGTTTTAATTATTAATTAAAACAATTAAAACAATTCAAACAATTAAAACAATTGAAACAATTAAAACAATTAAAACAACCATCCCCCAGGATAGCTAAGCCACCAAATTTAATTAAAACAATTAAAACAATTAAAACAATTAAACGCAAACCTCCTTTTGTGAATAATTGTTTTAATTGTTTTAATTGTTTTAATTAAATTTGGTGGCTTAGCTATCCTGGGGGATGGTTGTTTTAATTGTTTTCATTGTTTTAATTGTTTGAATTATTAATTAAAACAATTAAAACAATTTAAGCAATTAAACACTCATCCCCCAGGAGACCTAAGCCACCAAATTTACTTCAAACAATTAAAACAATTATTCACAAAAGGAGGTTTGTGTTCAATTGTTTTAATTGTTTTAATTGTTCTAATTAAATTTGGTGGCTTAGGTATCCTGGGGGATGGTTGTTTTAAGTGTTTTAGTTTGCTTTATAAGATTGGGTGGCTTTGGCACCCTTTGGTGGATACTTGTTTTAATTGTTTTAAGTTGAAAACATTAAAACAACTTTCAATACTTATCCCGTATTCATAATTAGATTTCGTATTTCAAATTTAAAATTGGTAGTTTAAACTTAGTCATTTTTTCGTAATCTAAATATAGTAGTGGAAATCCAAATTTAACATGCGTAATTGACATTTAGTATTCGCAATTTAAATTTAGTATTCGTAAGTTGGATTGTGCATGTGTAATTTCAATTTAGTATTCTGATCTTAAAATTTTCGCAATCTGGCTTTAGTTTTCTTAATTTCATATTCAGGATTCGTAATTTCAATTTAATATTGGTAAATTGAATTTAGTATTGGTCATTTCAGTTTACCTTACTTTTTCAAATCTAAATTTAGTGTTGAGTACTCGTAATCTAGACTTAGTATTTATAGTGCTTTGTGACGTCAATTTAGCATTCGGATTTTAAATGCAATATTCGCAATTCAAACTCAGTAATCCTAATTTAAACTTAATTCAGTAATTGCAGTTAAAAAATTGTGTTTGTCATTGAATCTTACTAGCATGTGTACTTCAAAATTTAGCATGCGTAACTTGAATTTAGCATGCGAGATTCAGTACTCGTATTTTAAATTCAGTAATCCTAATTCAAATTGTGGATCCGTCCTTTAATCTTATCACGATGCGTAATTCACATTTAATATTTACATATATTCACATTTTAAATGTACTGTTCGTAATGTAAATTTAGTAATCGCAGTTAAAATCTAGTATTCGTAATTCAACTGCCTTGGTGGTTGGTGTTGCGGTGTTAGTTAAGTATTTTTGGCGGTCGGTGTTCAGATACATAATGGTGCTAGAGGTGGCGGTGAGGTTTCAGTGGTGTTTTTGTAATGAAACTTTAGCATCGGTATTTTTGATGGTGCGGTGATGCAAATTTTGTTAGTTTTATTTGTTGTGACACGCAATGGGGGTCTACCATATATACCCTCCAAATTAGCTTGTGTATAGCCAATGTCCGAAGAATTTCGGAATTGCGTTGGGAAGACCCTCACAGATTGTGATGACAGAATGTGTATTGGAGGCGGCATGGAGGTTTAGGGTCTATTTGACCCACATGCGTTTTTTGAAAAGTGATATCCAAGGCCAGGATTGAAATATACATATGGATATGGTTCGGTTTATTTTTATTCTTCTTATGTGGTTGGGGAAGTAGAAGATTCACCCCTTTTAGGGGGAATCAAGTGGGAGCTTAAGATCAAGCACATTCTAAGATGAAATAAGATTAAAGTAAAACCCATCTTAAGATAAGGTAAGCCAAGAGAAAACAAGATACTATAAGATAAGGTGAGCCAACAAATTTTAAGATACAATAAAGGCAAGATATTGTAAGATTTTGCAAGCCACTTTAGGGGAAAATAAAAATCTCAGATCTGAGATCAGATCAGACAATATCTCTTCAGATACAAAACTGACAAGCTAAGTTACGTGCAGGTAAGACAATTTGTTTGATGAACCAAGAAAAGATACCTTAAGAGGAGATAAGAAATTTTAAGGTAAAATAAGATGTCTTAAGAAAAGACAAGATGCCCTACGGTAAGATAAGATACCTTAAGATTAAACAAGATAAATTATAAAAACATGTTGTTTTTATAAAAGAAAAATAGCTGAAGATACAATAAAATATTCTACGGTAGATGGCGAAATGAAAAATAAAGCACCTCTTAAGGTGAAAAACGAGAGATCTCAGGGTAAGATCAGTTAAGATTAAAAAAACAATTTCAGGTCAGAGAAGAAATATTAACATCAGACAGACATAAGATAAGATAGGTGAAAATAAGAACACATCAATTGGGACGAGATATCCTTTCTTGAGGTCAGATAAGATCAAAAAAGATGATATTTTAAGCTTAGCTAAGAAAAGATATCAGGAGACAAGAGACAATCTCTCTAAAAGCCCAGTTAAAGTAAATTAAGATAAATCAAACGTTTCAAGAAGAGAAAACACCTGAAGATAAAAGAAGATATCCTTCGATAAAATATGAAAGCTTGTGATGAGATCACAGATGACAGATGCTGTGGCATCTGGCAGTGGCAGCAGTTGGCAGTGGCAGGTGGCAGACCGCAAATGGCCGATGGCAGATGGCAGTGGCAGGTGGAATAGCAAATGGCAGTGGCAAATCGCTCTGGCAAATTGCAGCGGCAGATGGGAGTGTCAAATGGCAAATG
>VSDK01017696.1:329404-348341 GCA_009767595.1 Symbiodinium kawagutii | reverse complement strand
GTCGCTGATGGCAGAGGTAGAATCTAAAGAAACATATCTTAACATCAGATAAGATAAGATAAGCTACCTTTGCATAGGGCAAACCACTTGAGAAAAATGGTAAATAATATTTTCCCAGCTAGAAATGAGGCTTAAGAGAAGAGAAAACATCCTTATGCCAGATCAGATCAGATATGTTAAGATAAGATAAGATTTCTGAAGATAACATATTGTTTTTTAAAGGTATGGTCTGTTTGTTTTCTTAAGATAAGATTTGTTACCTTAAGGGAAGGGAAAATACATCAAGAAAACCAGTTAAGAAGGAATCTTAAGATGAAATCATTTATTTCAAGAAAGGAACGTGTCTGAAGATCAAGGAAGATATCTTCCATAATATTTGACATTTCAAAAATAGAAATGATACATGATAAAATCTATTGTGAAAGATGTCTCAGGACAAGGTGAGATGAGGTAAAGGGAAATAATAGCAGATGGCTGATGGCAGTGGCTGGTGGCAGCGGCAGTTGCAGTGGGAGATGGCAGATGGCAGCGGTGGCAGAAAGCAGTCGCAGAAAGCAATGGCAGATGGCAGTGTGGCAGATTGGCAGTGTGGCAGATGGCAGAGTGCAGTGCGGCAGTTCGTTGCGGCAGGTGGCAGGTGGCAGGTGGCAGTGGCAAATGGCCATGGCAAATGGCAGTGGCAGGTGGCTAAATTTGCAGTTGGCAGCGGCAGATGGCAGTTGGCAGATGGCAAATCGCACTGGCAAATTGCAGTATCAGATGTCAGATGGGGGTGACAAAGGGCAAATGGCAGATGTAACCCACGGAACGAAATAGACCCAAAAGGACCCTTCCTCATATATATATATATATATATTTATTTATTAAGACACATGTTATATTTGTTTACATGTAAATCTATTCATAAGTACAATCAACAACAAGTGCGATCATTTCAATATTAGTACAATTGCTGCCAATCATGGAAAATCATGCATATGTCCAACAGTGTTTGGAGGATCCAAAGTGTAGCTTGGCGCTCTAGCTCGGCGCTCTATGTACAACATCTGTATCAAACTCTAGTTGAGTGATATCACAATCATCAAGAAACGAGGTGGTCCATGTCTATCCAATAGTAAATCGAATTGTATAGATGTTGAATATAAATCCTGTGCAACATAGATGTTGATATCTAGCCATATGCATGTTGACAATATGCGTACATGTTCATGTTCAACTCTATGTGGTATCTCCTGTGGCGCTACCTTTTTTGGGTATCTCCTAGGAAACCAACGAACTAGTTCACTGGAGTTCCATGCCCACGGGGAATCTTGTTGCTACTCGTGTGGCACTGTTGGTCATGACCCTTGTTCACGCAATGCTCAATGCCCCAAATGCTCAATGTATGGACTATTTACTTACGTTTATCTATAAAATTGCCCACATGTGTCACATGTGGGTCAATATACCATACATAGATTATCTGGGTTTAGTGAATTTTGTTGGTCATGCCTCAAGAAATCGGCAAGAAACTGTACGGTGCCTCCAGCAATACTTGAAACTGCTTTGGATGGCTACTGGTACAAAAACAAACACAACATGTCAAATCTCAAGATGTTCACCATCTGTGGTGGCATTTGCTGCTGTTTTTGTTGCTGATGGTTTCATGTGTTTGGATAAGTCCAAACTCCAAACCAAAACTGCTTTTTGGAAAGTCTTGACTGCTTTGGCCACAGCGCATTGGATTCAGACAAGGGGCAGACCAGCCCAGGAACAAGACATTTCCTTGTCCAGCCAACCGTGGCATCACCAACCGATGCCGGCAAACAATTGGGCATGTGATTGATGCCAACTGACCTTCGATGAAACCCTGAAGTTGCTAAATCCTAAGCCGCGTCTTCAAGTCGTGTAAGCAACTTAGATTCATGCAAGTAGAATGTGACACTTGGATAAACGGAAACACCAGTATATTCAGGAACAATACAGTGTTTCATCGATAAACATACCATGAAAAAAGCCACGTGCATGGCTCACATAGGGAACTTGTGCTTATATGTGCATATCCAGAACATTCATGGTTTATCATGATTTCAAATGATTTCCATTACTGTCAAGGTCAACAGCACCTGAACCAATCACTCAACGGCCACTGGTGTGTGTGTCGACACTTCCCGACGATGATTCGACATCTGGTGGGCAAGGGCAAGCGACAGATCTATACGTTGAAAGAAAAAAGCTGATTGTATGACAGCGGAAATAATAAACCCCCGTCTGTCGCTTCTCCCCAACTGAAGGGCGCTCGCAAAGCAGCTGGGACGGCTGTTGGGTTTCTATGTGCAGCATGCCAAGGATTTATGTTCAAGTGCTGAGTCACTAGCTGCAGCCTGTGGAAGGATCATCTTGATATCCCCAAGACTAAGACCATAGATAGAGGAGTGGGGAAGCCAAGCCAGTTGCATACAGTGAAACATTCAACACCCAGCAGCCCAGTTTTGGTAGATGCAGTGTTCACTGCTAAATAACCACGGATAGCTTGGTAGACCCGAGAGGTGAAGGTCTACTGCTTTTGTATCCCACATCTCCAGGGCTGTACACACCATAAAGTTCCACCAGGTAAGCAACAATGAGCGTACTTGTTTTTGACCTGGTGGAAGGTTGGAACCTTGGCATATCGCGAAGTGGTGGATTGCTGGTGGGTTTCTCTGGATTTTGTTGCATCCTAGTGCGGCCATCTGGGGGGTTCTCAAAATGGGGGTACCCCAAAAATGGTTGGTTTAGTACTACTAATGCTTGATAGCGGATGATTTGGGGGTCCCCCTATTTTGAGAAACTACCATTTAGATTAGTGGCCCCTTGTGGTAGCTCCTGTCCTCCCCCATTCGGAGGGTGTAGGGATCTCCCAGGCCCCGCTCCCAACAGCCGAGGATCAAATACTCCGCTGCCAAAGTTGCCACAGCTGAACCTTGACCTCGGAAGCGCAGGAACGTGCAGCGGTGGCGACCCTGCTGATGTTGGATCCTGGGATATGACCATATGGGATATGACCATATGGGATATGACCAAGTGGAGAGGCATATATAATCAAAAATCAAAAAATGAAAGTTGTGAAGATATGTGAATATAGTTGCCCCAAGTGATCCATAAATGCCTTGTTCGCACCCATAATGATCTCAATGGTGCCCAAAAACAAAACATAAACATATTTTGCCGCATAGATGTCACCGACTTTGCAAGTCTGACTACTCAGAGAATTGCATGCGTTTGCTGTTTTGTTCGCACTGCTGGTTTGATAGAAGGTCTACAACCCGCAGTACATCTTTGTCAGCTACAAATAAAGAAGGCCCCGCACAATTCTGCAAGTGAGCGACATATTGGAAATCCAGATGGAACAAACCCTTCATAGTTGATGGTACGGCCCACGCTACGATATGGCATCAAACTAGTCATTGTATTAAACAATGCAACAATACGACCAGTGTTTGTGTGCCAGCTTTGGTAGATGCTAGTAGCTGGTTAGTTGGTTTTTATTATCTATATCACTTATATATTATCTTTATCACGTTTCGGGGGTTCCAGTCCCTTCTACATGTATTTTCCATTATGGATGATATGGGAGTAGCTGTGTGCTGCCACCAGCCATGCCGCCAAATGTCCACTGGCCACAAGCAGCGGCCGTGCATTGATCCATATGCAGGAAACCAGCGTAACGATGCCCAAAGAAAGCAACAAACACCTGCGTGCCATCCGAACGACTGGTGAGAATCGGATGCTAAGAAATTTGAGGTAAAACTGTTGGGAAACTACCGGGAATTTGGTAAGAAAATTTGGGGATCGACCAGGCATTTGGGGTAAGAAACTGGTGAGAATGGGATGCAACTTGTTGGGAAGGGCTAAAGCTGTGAGGGCATTGGGGCCGGCATTTAAAATTGAAAGTCTTCAGTGAGGCGCCTGGATCCTGGAACTAAAACTACAAGCGGCCATATCTCAGCTCAAAGAAAATGCGGAAAAACTCCCAAGGCTTGTTTCTGGCTGATGGTAGTTCCAGCCCTTCCTTCAGTAACCTTCCATCAAATATGGGTCGTTTGACGTGGGTCATTCATGTTACTGGCGCCTCTGCAAGCTGAGGGAAACTTCTTGGAAATTCCGGGCGCCATAGGCTTGCCCCGCAACGGTCCTTGGCGGCGCCCTCCGCGCGGCAGGGTTCCAGGCTGTCTTCCATTCAGTAACTCCTGTGCCCCCCCGTCATCATATACCAATCTGACCAAGGTCTTGGCATATTTGGACATGTTTGGACATTGTCTCTACATAAATTGATATATAAATATAAATCAATAAATAGATAAATAAATAAATAAAAAAAAATATGTATATATATATATATACATACACACGTGTGCTTACATCGATCGCTGCATGGAAAAAACTTACCTGGTAAGTACATTAATGTATATAGACATCTATGATCATGAATGTACTGTGTAAAAATGTTTGCATAGATCTTCATATCTCGCCTTTTTTGCCTGGCAAATGTATCGCCAATGGGTTGATGTGGCCAACACCTCCGGAATTTTCGCTTTGCAGGGCTAGGCCAAGCATCTGTAGAGTCCCAGCCACTGCAATGATGATGCTATAGCCTAGCCGCGTTGGGATGGTTCGGAGTGCCCAACTAAGCGATTTGTGTAGGTCACCACAGAAGCGTGAGTCAACATTTTCGCTATGAGGCAGTGATGCAATGAAATGAGAAGCAATTTTCGGAGATTTTTTGATTGTTCCAAAGGTCATTGGTCTCAAGGGTCATATTTATCAGCCTCTGATGCGTGCAAGAAAGAATCTCAGTGTTGCGTTCTTTCAATTCCAGAATTGTCAGAACACAAAACCAATGGAAAGCAAACTCTGCCATGGATGTGGACTTGAAGAGCATAAGAATGAATTTTGAGATGGACCACACCAGCAGTCAGTAAGTCGCACTTCAATCATGTATTATGAGACAGGATGCCTAAGCATCCCAAACCATCCAAGCTGCATCCAGAAGTGTGTAAGGTCAAGCTGTTGGGAAAAAAACTGCCCAAATCTGGCGTTCTTGATGCCACATGATGATAGCTGGGCTTGTCCGTCACCTAACCTCTACAAATCTCGTTCACCAACAAACGCGAAGCATCAATCGTCAATTCGGCCACTTTCATCCAGCAAGCGTTGTGAAAACCCACATTCTTGCCACATGACAAAGAGTCAAATGATGTCAGATGTCACGCACCCGGTTTCTGTTTGGCGTTGATGAACACATCATGGGATGCGCCGGGACCCAGTCCACCGAGATTGCAGGCTCCCAACACCTTCGGCGCACGGCGCACCTGTGACATTGGCCAAGCTGACCGCCAAACCCAGAGCTGCCAGTTCCAGCTGACTCCTGTGACCCACGATGATGGCCTCGCCAAGGCCAAGGTGTCAATTGGATATTTTTCAACAGGCAATGAATGTTAGTTAAGAGTTAATAGTTATTCATAATCAACATAATAGCTAATAGTTCATAGCTAATAGTGAATGAATAATACATAATAAGTTAATGGTTATTCAACCTGCGAATGAACATTACAATCAAGCAACAACTAGCAGTTGTATGAAAGGAATTACTGTTCAATTGGCAATAGCTGTTGGTCAATAGGAGCTAAATAACTTGGTTCTGCCAAGGCACATGATCATATCAAAGATACACTGTTATACAACGTTGTTGTTCTATCACATGCACCCATCAATTAAATACATCATATATTCAAAATGACAGTCATAATCATGATATCAACGTACCAATCAACATTGCAGCTTTGCTCAGATATTAATTTGCCATGCAACTGGGCAGCAGAGTATCACAATGTACTGTATATCTGTGAATGGCCATATCCCATCTTGTAACCTATGGGTAAGATTCACCCTAGAGGAGGAGAGTCCTAGACCACCTAGCAACTATCATGTTTAGTGTAGAAGCCTAATACTCAGAGTTTAACCCGAAACGGCTGAGGAACCCCCCAAAGATGCCTTTGCTCTGCATGAAAAATCTTTGGGATGCTTCAGAAGCACCAACTAATGACTGGAATGGTGGATCGCGGGCAAGAAAAACGTCACACACAATATTTGGGAATATGCAATTGCCTTCAGCCTACTGAAGAGTGATAAGGCTAGTCCATTAAATCATATTGTGTTTAGAATGTGACTTTGGAGATTTGGTGAATTCATAGCATACGCATTCGCAAAATGGGCTCTATTATACTAAACAAAGGTTGAGGCCCAACATATTTGGTCCAGTGTTCTGGATCTCCAAAAACACCGATGGCTGGGGAACACTCTGTGGATGATTAAGGTTGGTTAAGCACCTGGCCTGTACTGTTGATGAAAGGGTTACGAACTACGACCCTGGGTGAAACGAACTGTTGATGTGGATAATCACTATTTTTGTTGCTTCTTTTCTATTCAGAACGGATTAAACAATCACGGTAATTCGACCCTGGGTAGTTGACCAATATGTCTGTGAATAACTAAATTCAACAACAATCTTTGCTATTAGCTCGTGGTGAACTATTCTCAACTACGATTATTTGCGTGTATTGACCTAACTTTGATTAGTTAACCATTGTTGATTAGATACCACCCAATCGGGAGATCAGTTTACGTTGATGCATTTTGATTGTATTTGATTACTTGATTACTCTGCTGGGGACAGTCAATATTGGTTAAGTAAGTACCAGTATTAATTTGATAACTGTTTTATTGTCTATCATTTGACGGTTGTACAATCTATCATTACTCACCTTTATCAACCAATACATGCTTAGTCCACCATTATTAATCAACCAAAATCTTAATAATCCTCAATCATGGTTAATCAACTGTTCTTAATCCACCATTATTAGTCCTCAGTTACACCAATCATTATCCTCATTCGACTAATAAGACTAATATTGACCGTTCTTATAGAGGATGATTGGTGACTATCATCTTGAGTGGTGACTACCAAGCAATTGATTAACTGTTCTTAATCCACCATCATTACATGATGATATTGACTGTTCCTATCCTCATTCGACCATCAAATTGCTACACCCAGGTTACCAGCTGCAGCAGCTTGCGCTTGCGCCATGACACAGCGCTTGTGACGATCAAGCGGTTGGTGAGGAGGCCCAAGCAAACCTCGCGGGAGTCCCATAGGGGATGATGATGCAGCCGTGTGGGGCTCGCCCAGGAAGGTGATGTCACGCAGGGAGTCTGAGAGAGGTTTGAACAGCCATGCGATCAAGATTCCAATTCTTCTTCTTCAATCTTCCCCCTGAGGAAACATCACAAACTCCGAAGTACGGCGCACAAGATCTGACAAGCACACTTTGCACCAACATTTTGTGAATTCTCGAATCCTAGAGCTACACGGTTGTGACCAGCAAAAAATAAGCCCGTGGGGAAACTCACAGTGGCCTCAAAATGACATCTTCGATTTGGAGATCATGGCTCCGAATAATTAGCTGGGATTCATATTGGCAGAGGGGATCTGACTCAGCTTGCCCAAGCTTAACCTGCGTTTCCAAGGCTACTACTTGCACCACTAGCTACAACACCATACAACACCAAGTTACAGTAGTGTAGCTATTGATCTCGTCCTAAATGTGAGAATTCGTCCGCCAAAATGGCTGTGACCCAACAAAAATTGGCCACAACTTAGCGGGGAACACGGCCAACATGTCCCCACTGTATTGTGGATGGCGTCTTCTCGTCGGTTCATACGTGTTCCAGGGCTAATAGTAACCAACAACAGCAGATCAGAAACCATCAACCAAAGATTCCAAGGCATGTGTTCATTCATGTTTATTTGCCAATTGTGGGACCATCTGCCTGATCGCTTGCAATGAGAGCAACTTAAATTACTCCTCTACTCTTGTTGGTCAAGTTGGTACCCACAAAATCAGATGCCAGGCTGTCCCCTGCCCCAAAATGGCCCATCCCTCTCTGGGGACCCTAGAGCCCTGGTTGATGAATGTTAAAATGGAATGATAAGCGGCCGCCAGTGTTGATCTCATATATATCCTGGTAAGAAGTTCTATGTATCCTGGAAAATCTTGCGTTGCTGAAGAGTGGTACACTGATAACAATTGCAGTATCCTCAGGTATTGGTCATAAAGCAATCCGAAATGATGTAAGTGAAATATGATTTCGAATCATAAACATTCCCGAACGTTTCCGCTAACCATCATTTAACCCACAACATGATGTCATGAATCCACGTTTAGCTAGATCTCTGTATCATACACCTCGCATCTGGGATATTCTGGGATATCATGTCTTGGTGGCGATTATAGAACCCATCCCAAAAACACCAAGAGTCTGAGTATCCCACAAAGTGGCGTAAAAGCTCTATAGTGTAGATACTGTAGTTTTAAACAGTGTTTGTCTCACTATTTTGTAGTGTAGCATCCCAAAATTTACTGTAAACCACACCCTTGGGGTGTCCGTTTCAACCACCGAACTCTGTGTACCGAAGCCAAGTGACAGGTGCCGCCAAAGCCAACTGCTTCTGGCGGGATCGGTCAAGGGCTGAGTTTTGCAGGACTTGGGAGGTAGACACAGCATCAGTGACTGGTTCTACCCAGCGAAATATTGGGGATCCTGAGCTGGTGAGGATGGAGAATGACTGAGGGCTGGTTATTCAAGATCATACCTTCGCTCCATTTCACATCGCCGGCAGGGTGAACTCTCAGTTAACTGTTGAGATTAATTTCACTGCTTGATTCATTGACTGGCCCAAGATCTGGGGACGTGCAGTCTTATCATTTACTGTTGAAATTTTGAAAAATTTGGCGCACCATTTGCATGATTTGGGAAAGTTCCCATTCTGATCCACTCCAACCTGAAACACTACATGGTCTCCTGTTGAACAAAGGTCCATTCAACCGTGGCTACGGCCCTCCTACTCGATGTCTGAAACCACTGGTCATTTCTTGTAGGTTCGATGAAAATGTCGAGGTTGAAGTGTGATACTTGTGAAAAAATGATCACATCCAAACATGGTCATACATCGCGGTCTCCTGCAACCATGCAAAAATCCAATCTCCCAAGAGGTAACCACTTGGGGAATATACCATTCGATAAACATCATATTATACTCCCTTCTGACAATGAACTGTTCATACTCTCGGGGCGTCACTGGCTACTTGACAGCTTGGGGTGCATATCACTTCTGTCAATGAAGCCCGCCTCCTCTGACCATTGCTCCCTGTTCAAACCAAACAAGGCACCAAGTCATGGTAGATCCAAAGTTATTAAACCACCATCAGTTTAAGCACAAACAAGTGGTGATCTACCATTAAGTATAAGAGGTTATGGATCTAAAGACGTCCCAGCACGGCCAAAATAACCACAGCTGAGGATGAGTGACATGGGGACGTAACCAACGCGTGGCGACATATCAACACCTAACGGCAAGGGTCCGCATGATGGACGGTCTCCCGGAATAAAAAATAAAGTGTCATTCTAGCCTGCCCAAATTCCCCCTGATTAAACTGTTAATCCTGATGTTACGAGCGGTGGGGTTAAGTCCCATCACCCGGAAAGAAATCCCATCACCCGCAAGGCACGCCGGTTTGGAAAGAAGTCCCATCGCCCGGAAAGAAGTCCAATCACCATAAGCGAATCCCAATGGCACAGCGCGTCTCAGCAGACGTTTTTTTCTTCAAAAAAATGACACAAAATGCGCGAAAGTGTGCGCGCAGCAGCAAAAGAACGCATGTTTTAACGCAATGATCCGCGTGAGTTGACACGCAAATCACAATGGCACATCCGGTGCCACAGCACACCATCAAGCAATACCAAAATTACCAAATCCTATTGGGACAGCGTCACTCACGACTTGTTATTGTGAAGGTAGCAACGGCAAATCCCAATGGCACACCCTATCTCAGCGGTTGCCCGCTGCTTTGCGCAGAAGGTATGTTTCAACGCATTGATCCAGATGACTCCAGACAAATACCCACGGCACAGCACAAAGCCAAGCAATGTCACAGCCATCAAAATCTCAGTGGCACAGCGTGCTCCAAAGGAAGCATCTCAGCGCGGAAGGTACAACCAGCCGCGAAAGTCACGGCATAATAAACGCTATCATTCTTCTGTTCGGAATTCATCCAAAAACCCTCCTAACTGAGAGTTCGCTTGCGTTTCCTTTCTGATTTGAAATTCGGCATCTAATCATTAATCTTTCTCTAGTTTGCAATCTAAGCGCTGCTATTTCTCATTTTGCTTAGAAGATCTTGAGCAGCGAGGAAGGATGGCAACCTGGCTGCGTTTTGCAAAGAACATGTTCAACAAACTGGTCCCTTGTCGGCGCCATGTTTCCGTTTGAGACCGTGGCCTACTAGAATTGACTAATGATGTGTCATGTGAATGAGATACCACTTTCCGGCTTTTTTCAGAAGTGTCACTGCTACCCGCTTGACAGGGCCCCTTTGCTGGTTCGTGAATAGCTGGGCACAGTACGCCATACCAATGACCAACCAGGAAATATCTACTGGCCGCGATTTGTAGCCGTTCACCATGTGCTATCGTAGCAATATTTGTCGAGAATTCCAGACCATCATGTGTATAACCATCCTTATCAACCTTTAGAGGCGATCATAATATCATCTGAAGCGGCATTGCTGAAACCACTAACCAACTCACGCTCACAGCAGGGACAGAAACATTTCTCCAATGAAGGAAAGAAATCGCAGACTGCCTTGCACATTGGCAAGTAGGGCAGCGCATTCAAGGATGCCAGGCGTCTTGAATCTGTGACTACCCACCTTTAAAGGTCGGAGTTGAGATTATGATATAACCGAATCAAGAAAATAAGTGGCCTATAGCGACCTGCAACCTTGCTTGCAACAGCTTTTCGCACTGACATCCCAAGCGCGGGTCATTTAGCAAAGAGTGAGTCGCCACGAGCCACCCATGGATTCGTCCAGCAACAGCACTGCTTCTTGCGAGCGCTTGCAGTCACGGTGATCGACACCAAGTGGCCCTGAGGTCTGCTGTGTCCCTTCGCAGGACATTGACGCCGAGCCTGAGCAACGAGATCACCCATGAACAACGGCAGCTTGACAACCCGTTACGACACGATTCATTGGTTACCCCGGTTATCCCGCTGAACCAGTATGAGCCATTGACCATGATTACGGCAACCTATACCGATAAGGCAATGATTTGCCCGCATTTTAGCCGTAAGATTTTACGCACCCAACAACTGACATTGCTCAGTATTGTTTGACCTAAATAGTTATTGAACTAGTCAGTATCAATCATCATATTATGTGTGTATGTATGTATGTATGTGTGTATGTATGTATGTATGTATGTATGTATGTATGTATGTATGTATGTATGTCTGTATGTCTGTATGTCTGTATGTCTGTATGTCTGGCTGTCTGTCTGTCTGTCTGTCTGCCTGTCTGTCTGTCTGTCTGTCTGTCTGTTTGCTTTTATGTATGTATGTATGTATGTATGTATGTATGTATCCATGCATGTATGTATGTATGTATGTCTGTATGTCCGTATGTCTGTATGTCTGTATGTCTGTCTGTCTGTCTGTCTGTATGTATGTATGCGTGATGTCTGCATGTATGGATGCATGTATGTATGTATGTTTGTATGTACACATCTGTATTCACAATATCAGTAGACAATACATGTGCATTTTTGCATCCATGACATAGTAAACATAAATGAATATATTTGATTCAATATCCCAACCATTGCTATGGTTGGATCGTGGCACACTCTCTCGGGGCCTATGCTTGGCCGCGACGCCAAGGTCGAGGGAGCCATTGTAGTCGACCTGGGCCCACTGGGGCAGGGACAGGGCCTTCGCGGCCCCCCCCCAGCCACAGCCCATCCATAGCCATCGTGAATACATAGAATTTGATGGGCTATGACTGCTACGGCTATGATTCTTATGGCTGTGATTGCTATGGCTATGATTTGCATTTACCATGGGATGGCTACGCATGGGCTACATAGATATAGAAATCCATGTGGCTATGATTCCTTTGCACATGGAACTCCCATCTTTGAGTGTCTGAAGATACATGACTACACACATGACTAAATACATAACTGGATAGCAAAAGAAGTGAAAATTACAAAACTAAAACCAAATATTGGATCATACACAACGTCTGCGCATACATTCACCACCATTAAACATCATGAACAACTACGAACCACCATCAGCCCCCATCAGCCAATGTCAGCCAACATTACTGACCACTAAAACCCACTACTAACCATAACTTTCACCACTATCGACCACTCCTGTTCCCCAGAATTTACGGCTCGATCCTGGCCGGGACACGATGTTTTCAATGCAGGTTTGCAAAACGGCGTGCTTCTCGCACATGTGCGAAATGTCCTGCATGGAGGAGAAGTGACCTGTGAACACCCGAGTCTGAACATGAAGAAACCAGTAACACACATCTTTTTGGGCGGATGTTAAATCAATCATCATGCTTAATATTGATTCGCAATCCACTAAGTCATACAAATGGTAAATGCACATGAATACTAAATCATGTCCAGTCGACAATGGTGGATGATAAAGGTTAATGAGGATTGATGATGTTATATTCAAAAGTGATGGTTGATACATGCTGATGTTAAATTGCACGGATGAAATATGAAATGGTCTCAAATTCACAAGGGTGGTTAACAGAGTGATCAAAAGTCCAATGATAGAAACATGGACAATGAGGGTTTGTATTTGTTAAGAATCACATGATTTGAAATTGATGATGCTAATAAGATGGTTATTACTGATAAAGAATCAAATTCTTTTAAGTCATACAGATGGCTGATATTGCTCTTTTTCGCCGCGGTTCCAACTGCTTGCCCTCTACAGGTTGCGGCTCATGGAGCTGGGCTGCTGGCAGAAACCACGCAACTAATAGACCATCATAGCTGAAATTTACAAAGTCGCTGCCTTTGGAACATGAAACGGGGAGCGCCGAAGAAAAGGCTGACGAATACATAAGTAATGCTAAATTGACAATCACGACTGATACCGGCGCAAAATACATTGATATGGAATGAAATATGATGGCTCATTTCTAATGATAGGGGAATCATGGTCCAAATGTGAAAAATGGTATAAAATTGCTCAGGTTGATGAATGTAACTATAGTTAACACTGAGTAAAAACCAAACAAAGCTACTTTCACAGTGATGCGTGATTACGGAAAAATCACATCATTTCAACTTGTGAAGATCTTTGAATTTACAGACCCATGATGTCGATAATTTCCATCGTTTCACTTTCTCAACTGTTTGGCCGTAGCAACGAGAAAGCAAAGCAATCCTTGGCACTTGTTCGCCGAGTTTCAACTATCCCCTCAAAACTCAAATACACATATACAAAAATGACACGCTCCATCAAAAAGATCATCATCATCCTCCTCATTATCCTCATCATCCTCCTGACCCTCATCCTCATCCTCATCATCATCATCATCATCATCTTCTTCTTCATCTTCATCAAGAATCCCCATCATCATCATCATCATCATCATCATCATCATCATCATCATCATCATCATCATCTTCATCTTCATGATCATCTTCAGCGCCCTCATGATTATCATCATCATCATCATCATCATCACCATCATCATCATCATCCCTGTGATCATCTTTGTCCTCATCCTTCACATCCTCATCATCAACACCATCCTCCTCCTCATCATCATCTTCTTCTTCTTCATCAGCATCCTCATCATCATCCATCCCCATATCCTCATCATCCTCACTATCATCATCCTCACCCTCATCATGCTTTTCATCATCATTATCATCGCCATCTGTCAAGTATTGGCCGGTTCCCTGTTAATGAGACTGTGGGCAAAGCTAGCAAACTGGTTTCTCTTAGTAGCATATTCAGATATTACCTGAATGTTGAACATATTGAAAATACAGTAATTGCATAATGTACCAAGGCCTTCGCCCCTTCCCCTTCCCCATCGCAGTCCGGATTTTCGAGCAACTTCAGGGACTTTGCCCTGTCCCAGCCGCGGCGAAGAGAAGGCAGGTCCTGTGTCCGAGAGCTGATTCTCAGCTCATTCGTGACCTTCTCACCTGGATCTGTGCCTGGTGAGTTAAACGTAAACGACCCTTCCAAGGTTGCAGGTAGACTAAATCATCCCCAGGCTAGCCTTCCAAGGTCCAACGATCTGGCAACTGCGGCAAAAGAAAGCTTGATGTGGAAAAGAGCGGCGGCAAGGAAGCCCCACCATCTGAAGCGCAGACCCATACAGCATCAAAGCCCTGACTTTACCACCTCGCAAATCAATGCAAATCAGGGGTCACGTTTTCCGGCACCAAACTCTGAAATTGACTCACCATCTGTTGGGCAACCCTGGCTGTTCACGAGGGTAACCCCCATGGCCCGTGCTTCCTGTGTAGACCGCGGTTGATGCAAAAACCCGACCCCCGCAGCATCCGTGCGCCGAACAAGGGGCCAAGTGCCATGCATAAAAATCTGCCTAAGGCCCAGTTCCGCCCATGCAAGCCACAATGTTACCAACTGACCCTGTGAGGGGTCGGTAGCCCAGATACAATCCTGCAGAAATCTTCACCGTGTGCATGCAATGTAGACCCCAAGCACTCTGGTCAAGCCAGCTTTCGGAGATCATCATCAGCAGCAGAAAGGACAGAAGCACCTGCTGCTGCAAGAACAGCAGCAGCAAGGAAGAACAGGAGCAACAAGGAAGATCAGCAGCATGGAAGATCAGCAGCAAGGAAGAACAGCAGCAAGGAAAACCAGCAGCAAGGAGGAACAGCAGCAAGGAGGAACAGCATCGAGGAGGCACAAGAGCAGCAGCACCAAACTAATCAACATCAACTGATTAACATCAAACGGTGTCGAGGCTTGTTCACAGCGCATGTGAACCAGTAGTGAATCAATGTGAATCATACTACTGAATCTGTGAGAGACGCTGCGCGCAGGCATGATTTTGTAATGATGTCTCTGATTCAAAATTGTCAGTCAGATAAACCATAAACCATGGAAAACCATTACAAAACACCGCGCGCTCGCAGGACTGATGCGTTTTCTGATGCGACTTAACCTCCCCCCCACTACTTAAAAAGGGACAACGTTTGAAGGGGATTATATATATATGGCTATGGGTGGAACCCGTGTACCCCTGGTTCCCCATCATTAACCATTGTATGCCCTATGATTGGTGATTGTCCTCCACTAGTTGGTGGATTAAAGCCTTGACCCATAATCCATAGTCATGTACGAATCTCATCCGCAGGCTGCAAAATCTGTCACCTCAGTCTCCTCCAAGAACTTCTGCTTGTCATCGATCTTTTCGGAGAGGGTGAACATGGAGGCACGGCTTGGTGCAGTGAAATGAACCTGTTGAACATGTGGTGATTGATGAACTTTAAGATCTTTAAGAGCTTGTGACAACTTCTGATCAAAGCTTCACATCTGAATAGATCTGAATCATGCATTCCTTGGTGTTCAATACTCAGATTGAACGCTTTTAAGTGCAATTGTGTCTGCTTGGTGACGCCAACTCAAGCCAAATACCATGGCTGTAGAACCAAGAAAATAGCTGAAACTTGTCCAATCTTGACTCCAACTTCAACGTACGAGGGTCACTCAAAGACACATTCAAATTCTTAATGTTGCAACACATATCAACTTCACAGGTCCAAGATGGTCCAAGGGTATTCAGGCCAGCATTGGGTCTTGGGCCACATGCGGCCGATTTCATGGACGCAAGGTGGGAAAGGTAGCAAAAGTGGCAGCGGAGCTATCACTGGGCTGGCTATCCTGGTCACCCGCTTTACTTGGCCATGACAAATGGATGAACCATGAACTGAGAACGGCAACGGCAGATTGCTGCAATAGTATGCAATGAGGCTGGTTTCTTAGTGCTTTACTCGATTGAGCATTGAGTTTTATCATCTTTACCACGTCATCTCTCATCATGTGACATATGTTTGGACCAACATTTGGCAGGATACGCATTGATAAACATTGATCATGTCACCAGTTGAGCGAAATCGTTCGTTTACGACTCTTTCCTCATTCGCGGTTTTCACGCCCAATAAATTCAATCTGCAGAATGGGTTTCGTGCTGAAATATGGCTGGGGTCCACTCTTGAGCCACCTGGTGACAGGTCATCTATTTCTTCCAGCCAGAATGGTTTGTCACGGCTTCAAGTCATCTCAAATTCCGTCAAGTACCAGCTGTAGTCAATTCCCAAGAACCAACTAGTCACTTACCAAGTTTTCATGGATAAAGGATATCAAACTTACTGGAATTTCAAACTTATTGGTTTCCTCGCCAAGTTTTCATGTAACCACCCATACCTGGGCACTGGGATTAGCCCCAAACCATCAACAACTGTTTTCGAGCAATGGTTCTTCAGTATTTAACACAATGAGCCCATAGGAATCATTTGTTAACTAACGATTATTGGTTCACTGTGAAAAAAATACTGGTTACTCTTCGTCTGGACCATAAACGCTATAGCTAAACATTGACTGTCATAGGCAGACACCATCATTTACCGTAAGTAACCTGCATTGACCGTTACAAACAACAACATTAACAATCATTTCCATGACATCAATCATGTCAGTCTATTCACCATCAGTAAAATGATGAATGTGAAGTGTGAACACCACTAACCACTCTTCACCACTGGTAGCAAGTATTAACCACTATTGATTGATCATCATGATATCTAATCATCAACCATTATTCACCACTATGCAGCCCCAAGTCCCTTATATCAAGCAGCTCAACCACTTCACCATTGAGCTCTGGACCATGCGCCCTGACCATGCCGCAGTCGCCTGGAGCAAAGCCAGGATTCATGACGGCACTGCCGCCGCTGATCACCAGCTACGACTCAGAAGGGTTAGTTGGGGCGTGATAAACAATTTAATAGTGGTTCTTGATGCATCAAACGCGAGGTCAAGGGACGCTTTGTGTGCATACTAGTGGGTAGACATTGACAGCCAGTATTGCTGATAATTGTTGATTTTCTTGGGTGAAACACAATATTTATGGTAAACATATTGTTGACAACGTTGATAATATCCTCGACAAATGGCTTTGCAATGGTCGATCGTTCATACTTGTTGAGAATGGTGATTGACAGCTGGGCCGTGACCAAGACTGTATTGTTTGGTACTGATTAAAACATGCTTGTTCAGAAGGGTTATGATGCGTAAGCAAGGTCGATCATTAATGACATGGTATTTGAGTATTGGTAAATCATGGCTTACCTACCAAACAGCAAAAAAGAGCACCTATGTTGCTCACATGTGTGAACGACAGTCGGTCGCAGGGATTAATGTTTAATCATTGTAGGGGATGACTACCAACAACTTTGCGAGATGCAAAAAATGCAAATTAGCAACCTATAGTACAGAAGGTGAACGCCATCTATCTTTCGTGGTCATTTCATCATCAGCACCACGCAGCGCGCGCGAAGGCCAAACTTAATTAATTATCCATTGACGACTGGCACGATGGTCGTCGTTATGTTACGTAATTTAACGATGTCTGAGTCAACTCCTGTTTCTAAGGATATTTCAATCTAGAATCAACCATCATCATGAATCATGGTGAACTATTCACCAGCAGGGGGACGTGGCGTACAATCAGGGACCACGTCCAACGAAGCTACCTGATTGTACGGGAAGCAGAGTCTGATCAACTCTGTGTACCTGCTCATTTGATTTTCAGATTTCTCGTTGCAACTCCGTTGAATCTCAAGAAAGTATCCGTGATCACCGATGGTTTCGCCTTTTGTTCAATCTTTTGTCTTGGCGCAAGGCCTTACTGGGTATCTGGATGACAACCAGATAAACAGCGTCCATATCGGACATATCACGAGACAACCTGAAACGTTGGTATAACCAACTACTGAACAGAGGTCTTTCAAGTGTGTATTCGGCAGCGTTTCCGTCATGGTCCTGTCGTGATCCGGGTTGATGCCTGGCGAAATGAACTGTTCTGAAGTATGGTAGTAACAGCTGGTGATTGACATGTGGGTCTATTCCCACCAGAATGCACCTGGGTCGTTGGACAGCTGGTGGTTCTGCGCCTTGCTCGCTGTTGATGTCAATTGCACCTGGGTTATCTACCTTGAATGCGTGAGCAGTGTGAATCTATGCCACCCTGGTTGGGCTCAAAAACCAGCAACACTCTGTCTAATCACAGAAGTGTAAAACACTTTCTAAGACAGTTTCATGCACCTCAAGATTCTGAATGATACATTTGAGAAACGCCACGTGAGCTTCGGGTAACCATTCCCATGATTCTAACCGATCCTTCTTGAATTCTACTTTGAGTATAGAAGGACTGACAGTATAAGTCAAACTTTTCACCTACAGTTTCAGTTTATGTTTCATTTCTCATTTTTCAGTTTTGTACAGATAATCTTGAGTTTTCCATATTTTCGACATAGAGACGCCCTAGCCATGGCGTCCAATCCGAATTCGAACTACCATTTTTATTTCATCACTGGCAATTTTGACCAAGCGAGGGGACGTTCAACACAAGCCGTGACGGCACGTCCCAAACAACTGGCTATCACAGCCAATGTGGCACCCACGGGAGTCACTTTGACTCCTATGAACCCGGTCTCAGCGGTCCGTCTAGGCCACCGATTCCACCAGGAGACGTGGGAGTCCCTATGATGGCTCCTCCAGTTCGACCCCCGGTCCTTCAGGTAGAAGACCCTGGGATTCCGGCTGCACGTAGCCCGTCAGTTTTTTCAGAGAATGCAACCAACCGGATGCAGCTTGCGGCAAAAGCCCGAGCTGAACCATCCTCACGGTCTACTCATCAACGTCATCATCGCAGGGTTCGCGTGTACTACAGGAGCCGTAGAGACAGGGATTCTAGGTCTCCAACAGACCGCCGTG
>VSDK01017696.1:312331-322825 GCA_009767595.1 Symbiodinium kawagutii | reverse complement strand
GCCAGTGGGTGGGCAGCAGGAATATGAGGCTCACATATCAGGGCCACCACGCCCCGTTTCACTGGCATTTAGGCCAACTCTTTCGTCAGTATCCAAAGGATCACCAAACTTTAGGAACACACTGGAGCGGGATCCAGATGGGCCAGATCCACGCTCAATTTTTTGATTCGGATGACATCCAGCTCCACAGCCCGATATATAGGCTCACCCCGGGCATAGAGCTCCATCATTTAGAACTCGAATACGTTCCGGATGTCATTCAGCCGGCTCCGTCTACGGCCAGACCGTTCCGAATGACTCATTGAAGTCTATCATGTTGTTGTCAAGAGAACGGCCAATCCTTGTACCATAGCAGCGATTTTTGATTTCTGACTTAGACTTTCGACCCGAGTGAGTGCAGTCCTGTGTCAAAAATAGACTGCAGAGAGTCCGTTTATGCGACACACGGCCTTCGTGTCTGAGTCAACTCCTGTTTCTAAGGATATTTCAATCTAGAATCAACCATCATCATGAATCATGGTGAACTATTCACCAGCAGGGGGACGTGGCGTACAATCAGGGACCACGTCCAACGAAGCTACCTGATTGTACGGGAAGCAGAGTCTGATCAACTCTGTGTACCTGCTCATTTGATTTTCAGATTTCTCGTTGCAACTCCGTTGAATCTCAAGAAAGTATCCGTGATCACCGATGGTTTCGCCTTTTGTTCAATCTTTTGTCTTGGCGCAAGGCCTTACTGGGTATCTGGATGACAACCAGATAAACAGCGTCCATATCGGACATATCACGAGACAACCTGAAACGTTGGTATAACCAACTACTGAACAGAGGTCTTTCAAGTGTGTGTGTGCGTATTCAGCAATGCATGTGGGTGCGGTCCAAAAGTCCTTGTTCCGAGAACGGCCATCTTAGCGAGAAAAGAATCTTTTTTGACGAAACTTTAGCGAACTCCATATTCAACTTTCGCGGGCCCAAAGGCTCTTTGTTTTGGATGGTGTAAAAATGCGTAAACAAGGATTTCAATATATCTGGCTATCTTGGAGACCGGACATGAGTCCCCTGTCCTCGAGTCCTTGCTCACCTTTTCTTCACACATTTCATCTGTCCATCTCAGGATCTCCCCGAACAGTCTTCAATATATAAGACCTGGCCACATGCCCATCTCATCTAGGAGGCAGGCTCTTCATCAAGAACCTGATCTTTCGCGATGATCTTCGCGAAACTTTAGCGAAACTTTTGCGAGATGACTCTGATCTTTCAGGACCTGATAAACTTCATGTTTCGTTTTCTTCCGGCATGGGCTGTGAGAACACAACCGAATGAACTTTCGCAAAAACTTTCGCGAGAATAAACATAAACGACTTCTAAAAAAAAGTTTAGCGAACCGTTGATCAATGAGATGAAAGGTCATGGCAAGCTAAACTCCTTACAAGGACCTTTTGTACAACTCCCACATCACTAAGGCCGTTTTTTGTCAAACATCCAACTGCTGAAAGTTGACAACTAGGCGGTGATGATAAAAAAACAAGTCATTTGGACCATGACAGGGCATGACAAGGCATGACAAGGCAAGATTCGCAGCTACAGTGCTACAGGGAAGAAAAACACAAAGACTAAAAGGCAAAACATGTACTATGCTTTAGATTACAGTGGTTCAGTGAGCGTGGGGATTCGAGACTTCATGAATGACTATAGCCTTAGAAACGTAAACCACACTGGTTCATGAGCCAAAAGAATCAATAATTGACCACCACCAACAACAACAACACCACCACCACCACCACCAACAACAACAACAAACAAAAAACAATCACAACCACAATAACAGCAGTGTGATTTGATCTTTCCTTCCACTGGCCGATTAATTGCACAAGCGCATCACACACCTTGCCACGAAAATGGCATGGCCGAAATGATCCAAGAAGGTAGTTTGATTGTCTGGAAAAAACAACTGAAACTGCTGGTTTCAGTTGTGGCAAATAATTTTCCAGGGTCCATTCTCACGTTGTTCGGTCTTTTTCTGGGTAAACAATCCGCATCAATCCACTAACAAATCCCAAAAAATCCAGAAATCACCAAATGAATCCATAGCAAGCCACTAAAAAATCCACTAAATCAAAAAAAATCCCTCCCCTGACACCCCTTTCCGCGCCTTTCAGGGTACGACCGAGGCGCAGTTGCCATGTCGTGCGTTGACGAAGCGGTTCCGGGCGAGCTGTGGCTGCCCCGTATGATCCCAGCTGGTCCTTGGATTTTCGTGGATCCAAGGATTGGTCGAATTTTCGATATCCAGTGGATCCAGTTGGGTGCATTTTCTGATCCTTGATTGGATTTCCGGCGATCCTCATCCAACAAAGAACGCATGGTAAATGCACTTACTGAGAACTTCGTACCACTGCAACTAGGTGTTTTTGTCTCAAAGAAGGGTTGGCTGACAGAGGTTGATCAATGACCAACAGTACCCAACTTGATTGGCAATGAGAATGGTCTATTTGTACCAGTCCTGGCCCCAACATTGCAATCAGTCAGGTTTATTTCATGACTGCTTTGGCTTTTTTGGTTGGGCATCAAAAGGAGCAAAACAAAAAGGACAGCTTCGGAAACAAAGTTGAGAGTCTGCATAAGTCATCTTTTTTTGGTTTGCATTTGTTTTGAAACCACGGTTAGACTTCCATGGTTTGTGAGCAATCCATGGTTTCTGACCGCCCCAAGACTCGACAACGAGTTTTTCTGGCCAATCATGTGCCAAACGGTGCTGCCAAAAAACGATAGAACCTGATCAAATTCTGAGTCAAAGCTGGCATCTTTCAACACTGTGCTTGAGCCTGAGTGCCATTGCTTGGCCGCTCTGTTTCAGGATTTATGTTGCTGTGACGAATGAAAAGTGCCAATAACTGGTGTAGAATCTTTCATACTGGCTGACTTTTGGCTATTTCACACGGTTATGCCGCCTGACATTTCAGGAACTATCCGCAAAACCAAGACACAACGACTTGAATTTCAAGACAGCTCATTTGTGCCAGATCAGGACCTGAAACGGGCGCTCCAGTGTGGATCTTGTGCGGCTGCTTCATGTGTTAGCTCAACCCATGCTATTGGGCAATCAAGGGGTTCCTTGTATCGGATCTAAGTGTAACCGCCATTCGTTCACAGTCCTACTGCCATGGGTGATGACAATCCAAGAGATCTACTGCCTAGATCCTCATTAGTATATGCGAGAATATCTGTAGTCAACAAAGAGCGCAAGTGGTTTGCAGTTCATCATCACTATGATGCAAGAAGTCCTGGGTCAGATTGATAGGTGGTGTATTCCACGAAGAAGGGTTTCAGCCATTTCGGGTACTTTAGTTTTGTTTGATCTATTCATCACTAATAGAGACTAGCATCAGAGGTATATCCCAAGGCCTGAAGAACACACAAAGATTCCATCTCGGCCCGCACTGGCCCTTTTTTGCTTTGGCAACGCCATGTTCAGCCTTTTGGCGAACAGGATCTGATACCGGCAATGCTTAGCTGAGGGTGAAGTTCATAGACGTGCGGAGCGCACGCGTAGATTCGTGCACTGGTCTACAGCAAAGCTTGGAATCAGGAAGTGTGAACCAGTGATGTTAAAAGACAAGATGTGGCAACAAACATGGTTGGTTCGTTGCCAGAATTGTTGATGGTCAAAAACTTGGTTCTAGATTCCCACATGATGTACTGCAGAGGTGACCGACACTGAAAACTTCTGGATATGGGCTACTAGTAGATTTCTGTAAGGCAACGATTTGCAGATCTGAAGTGTCGAAGGTTCGCTACATACATGACCACTTTGCATGGAACCTACGTTACAAAATCTGCAAACAATATCAAACAATGGCAAGTACATTGACATGTTAGCATTATTGCTATTGGTGGGAAAATATCGCGATGCTTAATGCTTACTAACGATATTTCACGATCACGTGTTATGAATGACGAACGAAGCAATCAACCAACCAAATAAACAAAATACAAAAAACACATCCACAAAAAGACTGGTGGGTGACCAAGGTATCTGTTCAAGGGGCAAATGCTTGACTCCTCGCATAGTCTCTTCTTTTGGAGCCACCCCATTGCCGGAGTCCCCAAAGCGTTGCTCAGGGCTGCGCCAAGGCCAATCGATGAAGAAAAAGATTGATTTTGCACACCATGTTTTACCATGATTCACTGGCCATGATGGATCATATGTACTCATGATAAACCATCATTCAAACCTTAGTTTTCACTTTTGATTATCCAGCCATTATTGATCAATTGATGATCATATCTAGCTATTATGATTTTCCAACGTTCAAACATCATTATGATCAAAGCTATGATCAACCAGGATGAGCCACAACGAATCACCATGATTCATCATTTTGTTTATCATGATCCAGTGTGACTAAACTCATGATCTATGAATCCGCGCCTTTTTTGCCATGTCAGGTGACACAGGGTGGTTGTACAAATATAATTATCTATCCGGGTTGTTTGTGGATCCACGCTTTGCATGGTTCCTGCTCGGCCCATTCTTACTCCAGGCACTCAATGTCTGAGTCGTCACCCACCTTGCGCTTGGGGGCCTGGGGGTATCTTCCAGAAGCTGCCAGGAGGGCGTCGTATGTATGTGTAAATCTGCTTACTGCATGTTGCCAGCATGTATATTTGATATCATTTGATATGATTTGATATGATTTGATGTTATCAAATATTCTTTGATTGCGTATCAAAGTGTGCATCAAGCTGACATTGGTTCATCTATATAATCCCGTTGGTTCATCCAATGAGATTTCCGAAACTGATAGAACAACTCTGGGTTTCCTCTACTCAAAAAAAAAACACATCAGGTGGGATTTAGCCATCATTGGAAGCACCCATGGGAGGAAGACACCATGGCAAATATGGATGTGAGTAAACATGGCTGATGTACCATCATCAATTAATCACTATATTTCCTATAAAGAGTGTTGGTTGTTATCACCTATTATGGTTGATTCATATTGACCCATAGCCATATTGATGTTTGCATTTGCTTTTTCTACACTCAAAAAGGAACGGTTCATCACTGCAGTATCTTGCTGACCCATTCTTGGGGATGCTTGGGTGAGATCCCACCCCACTGTCCACCATTGAACCCAGATTCTATGTGTTGTTTAGCTTCAAGATCAAGGATGCTATGTTCATCATCCTCAAGAGCTTCAGATTCAATCTCTACGCAACTAATGATTCATCTTACGAGCACTGTGCCCATCTACAGTAATGACCGTTACTAAACGAAGGCATTTGGATATCACCGATTTCCAAGCAGCTGCTTAATCGTCATGAATACCGGCTTTGTCGGCATTATTTGGATGATTGAAGATTGAACACCATCAATTTATCATTTCGAAGCCTCCTTACCTGGATGTGCAGCTTAGGTCATAACCGTGGTAAACCCTACAAAGTAGCTGAACCAATCCCGATTTCAGAATGATGACTGTTCCCAGCCACTTGCGAACTGGACATTGCACAGCTTCAGATGCGATGGTGGTTTCCCAAAATAGGGAACCCCCAAATCATCCAGTTTATTACTTTGGGGTCCCCTATGACTTCAGAACCCCCCTTATCTATCAGTCGCCTGGTACTTGGATGATCATCTCACTTAGTAACTGGTTAGCAACCATGGTTGGTTCAGCCATTTCAAAATTGTATAACCCACAAAAAGAGTAGTTACTTTCCCTGGTTACTTACCAGTTACTAGCTACTAGTTCTGGTAGATACAACCCTAGTTCAATGGCTTATTAACCAACCAATAACCTTTGCGGGCCCCACGTTGTAGTTATATCAATCGCTATTGTTGCCTATTATCCCCTATTTTTGTTGTTGCTTCAACTCAACTTATCCAATAGGGGAGAATCCCAGTGTTGCCAATTCTCCCCTTCGGTGTCTTGTTGTTAACTATCATCCCCTTATTCCTTGTTGTTGCCTATCATCCCCTATTATCTATTGTTGTATATTATTGTCGATAATCACTACTATCCTATTATTCAATATTATTGCGATAATCCCCTTGTTTATTGTGATTATCCTTATTATTGTGATTTACCTATCCCCTTATCTATCATTATTGTTATTCACTTATCCTATCATTACGATTGTTATAACTATTGATAACAATAATTATCAATATTAACACTAATCATCAACAATGATTATCCCCTATTATTGTTATTCTTATCATTATCATTATGATTATCATTGTGTATTATGATTCTCCAATTATCCTATTATTCTCCCCTTCTTGATAGGCATTGTCAACCGTTGCTGACCCGCGCGGAATGGCTTCGCGGCTGGGCTTCCGCGCAGTGACGTCGCCCAGGTCTCGGCGGATGGCTTGGCGCATGAGCTCGGACCTTGCGCCAAGATCCATGGCGCAGTGAAGAATGGCTATGATATACAGTGATATACTAGTGATATTTATATAAATATATATAAAAACAAAAAATGTGTATATATATACATATATAGATAGATAAGAATAATATACAGATGGTACAGGAATATACAGTGAGAGACTAGTGATATACTAGTGATGAACTAGTGATATAATGGTACAGGAATATAATGTTACTAGTGATATAATGGTACTAGTGATATAATGACGATCCTGTATAATGGTACAGGAATATACAGTGATATACTAGTACTAGTGATATACTAGTGTAGATATGAGAGTTAATTGTTTATCATATAAACTATGATCAATAATCGCCACGACTGACTAATTATGGATAAACATGGTGCTTCATTAGCTCGTTCTAGAGCAACTATGTATGGTTCATGATGCTTTAATAGAGGCCATTCAACGGCTATATATGGCTATAGTTCTTATGAATGATGATGGATTAATAATGGCTATAGTGGTCAATGACAATCGCTATAAATGGCTTTACAGGTTCTAAAATACTGGTTTAATAGTGGCTATATATGGTTTATACGGTTTATATGGTATATATATATATATATGGTTTATGCTTTATATATAGTATTCTATATATGGTTAATACTGAGCTGAATAAATGGCTAGAGTGGGTATATTGATGGTTCAGTAGTGGTTCTATGACTACAGTGGTTCTATAATGATGGTTCTATAATGATGGTTTATTGGGTGGTGATAAAGTGCCCATATATGGCAAGAGATTAATTGTGCAGGCATTTATTACCGTCGCCATGAACATTGCAAAAACTGGTGACCCCTATCCATTGTCAGTCACAATCAACAATACCAACCACTATCAACTATGAATCAATCACCAACAGTATTGACCACTGTTCATTACAACCACAACCCTTCTAACCATCATTCACCATCAGAACTCATTGAGAATCTAAACAATGGCCATTAACACTCCATCGATGGCATATTTGCCCACATTTGGCTCATTTTCAAACATAAGTCTAGGAAAATCGTCCGTTTTTGTGGCGTGTCCTGGCACTACCAGGACCAACAAATGGCCTGTCTCATGGCGCGTCTGGGCACTAGTGGCTACCCAACATGAAGCTAAACCCCTGGTTGATTAATAGGGGGGTATCCCAGTTTCCATCAGAATGGTAACCCCCCCCTAATTAATCAACCCGGGGTTTATTAATCCTGGATAAACATTCTTAACCACTATTAACGGATGATTAACCATTCCAAAGGCCATTCCAATATAGTAGGTTAATTACCAATATAGATCAATGTAGTAGAATACAATATGTTGTTAATGGTTAATATTGTTAATTAATTATTCCATATTCCGATATATTGTTCATGGTTGATTAGCCATTCCAATTACCAATATAGGAGGTTAACAATTAACCATTCCAAAGTCCTGTCACCACAGCCCTCCCGGGGCACCAGTCGATCTCGTCCACAGAGCTGCACATGGTCCGCTCCGCCCATTCGCGTCGCCGACGCACCGAACCTCAGCGCAACAGCGCTTGCGCCGCAGCGAGGATTTCCCCGGGAAACGGAACGGTAACAAGCAGGAGAAACCAGGGGAGATTACTAAGGGCTAGTAACTACTCTAAGATGTGGTGATAAGCCATTGAACTAGGGTTATATCGACCATAACTAGTTAACCAGGGTTAGTAACTACCTTTTTGGGAAGGTTATATCATTCATAAATTCCAAGTATTGACAGGGGAACAATTTTTTTAAACAAAAATCGGGAAAAACATATTGTTCAGTAAAGGGTGGTATAAAATGAGTCGTTTTTGAATGGTATCCGTTGGAATTATAGAAAGCCATGGTAAGGAATCAAAGACACATACGGTGCAAAAAAAAATGTTCCTGTTACACAATGTTACATCATTGTTACACATCAGCTCCACATCCCACTAGAAAAAAATCAGTAGAATAATTTTGGATAACCAAAGATGGTGAGATAGTTTTTGTGTAGTCGTCATTGTTGCTACTTAATATAAAACCATTTGTATGATAGGTAGCATTAGATCAGTACAGTACATATAGCAATTCTATGCAATTTTCCTGTAGCCATTCATTCTGGATTAAATTTATAATGGACATATGTCAAGTTAGCAAATTGCATGACAATCAAAGCATGTGAAGAGAAACCACAAAAGCAGCTTATGTGTTGCTGTCGAATCATGTAGCTCAAACTTAGCTTGCGCGGACTGTCTGCAACACAAAAGGGATTCAATTTACCTGCCCATCCCTTTGTCCAGTACAAGTGAAAGAGGTGAATTGTCATTGAGTTGTGTGTCATTGTTCAATTTATCAGTACCTGCATGAAATAATGTCAGTATGACAACATATGACAACCAGAAATATCAGGAACTGAACCTCAAGCTGTATTGAAGAAATTAGTAGGATTGAGCAAACCATCCTGCTGTTCTCTCTGTAAGCAGGAACTGTGTTTCCTTGCTTGATTGTGGTTACATAGCATCACCTGGCATGTAGCAGCAAATGGGTATGGTTCACCACCAACTATCGTAAAATGTATGTAAGTGTGAAAAAATGTCAGATCAAGAAAGAGGGAGTTGACTGACATCAGGACAGACTCAATGCACCAATCCTTCATTCTCTTTTCCTTTCGCAGTGGATTGGTGCCAGTTTGTCCTGGTTCCCTTGTGTCTGGGTTTCGAACACCTGCCTTGCAGGTTTTATGTTCCAAAAGTTTTGGTATCCCACCTGACTTAATGTGTGTGCCAGGTCGAGATTCCCACCTATCCTGTACAAAACTTTTGGTCGGCCCCTTTCTCAGGGCCAGAGGCTCCTGATAGGGGCCTCAACCAAGGGAAACAGGACATTCCACCGAACCCGGTTCCGGGGTTTTGGGTGGAAGAATCGGTGAAATCTACTTGGCCATCAGGTCGTAGTCGTGGGACGAGCAAAAGTTTTGCCAAGTATGCCTTCACATCGATGCGAAGCGAAGAATTGAAGCCCACAAAGTCGGTGTGTGTGAGTTCATCAGCCCATTGATTGAGTTCGCGAGGAACATGAGATGGAGCAAGGGAGCTGCCTGAAGTGTGCAATGTCAAGATTAGCTCCATGAGGAGGATGGCTGTATGGGGCTTCTTAGAAGCCATGTTCAGGAGAGCAAAGACATTACCTTGGTTGTCACTGCCAACCGGCAGACGAACATGGGATGTAGTATGGCCTTGGTGGTCAAGCATGGAGTGGCAAAGGATCAGGGTGGCAAAGAGCTCTAAGGCTGCAATCCGCTTCTTGGGATCCCCTTCTTTAAAGGCCCAGGGGAATTCCTGGGGCGTGATCTCCATGTGGAACCACCAAACAGTGTCCTTACCAGGGTCAGGTTGGCTGGAAAGCCAGCCCCCAATGAAGGCCTGGCCTTCCGAGGAGGCACTTGCATCACTGCACCCCCACCACGTGCTCTTGGGTAAGTAGGGGGAGAGTTGCTTGTATGGTCTGGTAAACAGGTGTTGGAGCAAGAGAGCCAAGAGCCGGACGAACTTTGGCGGTCGACCTGAGCTCGTGACAGCCATCTTCCAGGCCCAAAAGGGTTGCATCAAGCTCTTGGTCAATGGGCAAACTGCAGTGGCCCACTGGATCCGGCCCAAAGCTTTCTCGATCTCCTTGGCAGTGAACACCTTGTCTTCGATGAGTTGGGTGAGGAGCTCCATGACAATGACATGTTTCGGGGCCGCCATTTGAACCTGGGGAATGTTCGGGTGAACCACAAAGCCAAGCCATGTGTTGATCTCAGCCAAGTGGGTTTTCTTCCAGCTGAGAGGTGTACCCAAAGCAATGAGAGTGGCCAGGATGGCCGTCGCCATCGTCCCCGATGTGGTTTGGCGAAGGAGCCAACAAAAGTCGTCAACAAAGACGAAGCCCCAGTCCACCTGGGGGAAAATGTGGTAAACGAGGCGAAGTAGAAGTGCTGCGAGCCTACCCCAGTAGAGTTGTGCACTGGCCATGCCGTAGGTGCCCACTTTGTTGACCCACCATTCATTGTCCAGCTGGGCGACCTGAAATCTCCAGTCCTT
>VSDK01017696.1:285249-301816 GCA_009767595.1 Symbiodinium kawagutii | reverse complement strand
GCGGTTCCACATGTTTCGGTGTCAGCAGAATCTCCCAGAACTAGCACAGCCATGTGGACTCCCAGCGGCCACGGTAGCTGAAAACTCAGCGCAGGAAGCCATCAACTGCTTTGGCGAAAGAAAATTGTGATCCTAACAGCATGATCAAGCCTGCTGTGATAGGATTCAAGGATATTCAAGGTGGGTCCCCCCGGCGCTAGTAAGATTGTAACTAGCGTAACTACAAGTTGTGGTGTGGCACATGGACAAATAGTTGGGCTGCTTATCAATCAACTTATATCTGGGTGGAGAGGGGGCACTTTGTATACTAATATTCCTTTTGGGTTGCTTGTAGTGTGTTGTTCAACACGCTGTACAAGTGGGTTGGCCTGGGGCAGAGTATCATGGACATGTTGTGAAACGTTTTTTTCCTAAACCACCGCTTGCGGTGACCCTTTTTGAATTCATGATACAAGGTGCGCCCCCTAGCTGAAAATTGGCTGATAAGCCACGAAAAAACACATTGTACCATGACATGAGCCCACTTGGCTGCTGCAGCCCCGAGGTACCACTGGTGTTGCAGCTGTTAACCGTACATGATGCAGCACACGACTACACACCCATCTCAAGGGCGTCTCGCTTCCCATGGTCCAACCCGGCGGCTGCAGCGGTGGTAGCACAAGCAAGTTATTAGAGGTTGACTCTCCGGCTTGCCGGTGGTTACCATTGAAGAACTGTTGACTGGAAGATGATATAAGATGATGTTGTCATATCGTGTGATTGCTTGCAAAAATACCATCAACATGATCACACAATAGATAGTTGATATCAACCATCATGAGAAATCATCAAAAACCACTCCAAGTACAAGGCATTTATTGTCAAGTACAGAATATGACTTTATCAAACCATCTGTATCTGTTAGCGCCACTTTTATTCACATCCCAGAAACGGCCAATCAATTTACAGGGATCTTCATCCACACTTTTTTCGATCATGGGGTATGACCCACCACTGGTGGTTCTCAAAATGGGACCCCCCAATCATCCAATCTAAATCATGTTAACGAGCCATCCAATATTTGGGCTACCCAATTTTCAGAACCCACCATAGTTGTTATATAACGTGGTGCCTCAAAATCTTCAGCATAGAAAGTCAACAACCACAACTTTGGGGTCCCCCTACGGCTTGAGAACCTCCACATCCCCGCTGATGGCACCCGATGGCACCCGCAGATCCAGCCCAGCCCTGGATCCCCGACTCTCAGAAGCCACCAGTCCCTCAAAGACGTCATCGTCCACGGCCGGCTGGGCAGTGATGAGTGCAGCCGTTACAAATTGCCAGTTGCAATTGACCATTTTAACCATCTAAGTCACTAGATGTCACTAGTATAATTATTTTGACCATCTAACTCAATTAGTATGAATCGCCAATTATTAACCATTGTAAACGTGTAAACCATTATGAAACATTATATCAGGATTATTTGTTTGATATAAATCATGATGTTATTATTGATTACTCAATAATAACCAATTGAAATTAAAAGTAGTTTGTGCTCATGTGAATTAAACATGAGGATTGTCATTCATAATACTATATATAAGTATGGATGGTAATTCAGTGCAACGGTGCGTGCGTGTGAAGTAATATTGATTATAGCTGTTGAAAGTTGAAAATATGACTTACAAACCTATTGGAAAGTCATAATTAAATACAAATTAAATAATGTATGATGCCTGATTTTTCAGTAGTAAGGGTGACGATGTATAATAGTGATCATCATGCATAGCTGCAGAGTTCATGGGTACACAATGGTCGATGAGTAACTGATCATGAATACAGCTTTTAACGATGGGTGATCATACTAGGTACCCCCCTGGTTACAAGTTGGTTTGTAACCCACCTGAGTGTAGTTATGTGTACCCGAACTGGTAGTTCCGAACTGGTAGTTCCCCTGGGGTATGCCTTGCATCAATGAGCAGAATCTGAGCTCTTGATGGCTGTTTCGATCACAAGCTTGATGAGTTCTTGATAGAATCAAACGTTGAGAATATGTTTGTGGAGTTGTCAGTCAACAGGTTCAGTTCTTTTCACCATCTGCGACCTCTACACATGACAACTTGGTCTCTCTAGAGATGTACTTTCGACCAATCATCAAATCATCCCAACCACATTTGCTGCGCAAATATGTGCACAATTCACCTTGGGCTCTTTTTGTAGTAAAAGGAACCATAATTTTATGTTACTACCGTACTACTATACTATACCCTTACATTACTATCATTTCATGTTTCTATTATCAGTCCAGAAACCAGTCACTTCTTGTTGTCCGGCCATGGTTTGGAAGCGACCAGGCAGCATCCAAGGCACCAAGTAATCGACAGCCATCTGTAAAAAGTTGTCCTCACAACGTGGCTTGGGGACCCTACACGGAACCTACACGATGAGATGACACGTGACAGGGGATGTAGCGTGGGAGCAACGGCAGCAGTAGTACGTAATTCACCTACCATTGCGGGGGCGAGGAACGTGAAGCCATAGGGACTAAGAAACATGGAAAAACATCAACATGAAAGAACAACACTTCCAGGCACACGTATGTGCAGATAGCATAAATCATATAATATATATATATATATAAAGTCCTATAATAGATAGATAGAATCAATTAGACACATAAAACATCTGAACAGCATGAAACATAGCTGCACGAATGATCAAAAACGTATTGTTGTACTGGTCAGCTTCTCCGCCTCTCCCGGATGGGAACCCTTCCGGCGGCGGCAAACTCCAAGGCTGGGTCATGAAAACATCCACGGTGTCCCCGGTACTTCGGGCTTGTGATCAAGGATTTCAAGTGAACAATAGTAGTAATATACTAATAGTAGTAATATACTAATAGTAGTAGTATACTAATAGTAGTAATATACTAATAGTAGTAATATCCTAATAATAGTACTACTTATAGGACAATAACCGCGATCATGTAATAACAGTAGTGAATATGTAGTGCTTTCATGTACTTTCACCATTTCACGTGAATATATGATGAAAGTAGTACTACGAGTGATTGATCATACATTAGTTGTTGAGATTAGACAGTAAAGGTATTATATAGATAGCCAATACATGTGAACGATCCCTTGCAATTCAAGCATGATTTCAATTTATTAAATTTACAGTCATGAGTCTCATCTACCAAATTGTTAGTCTATGCTGACCCTTGCATGTTCAAGTCTATCTAAGACCTGGTTGGTGGTTTGGTGGTCCTATCAAAAAATATGTGTGTCCACTAGAAACCATCATCCGCAGGTACTGCTGAATGAAAGCAATCATCTTGAAACCACCAACCAAATACTCTATCCACTATTCAAACTACCGTGGGTCATTTGGAGTCAACAAGGATCAAGTCCCATGGATATGAGAGATCCTACTCACCACCATGGGCTTCAGGTGTTCGAAAGCATGCCGTAAACTCGGCATGATTTCCAAACTGGGAGGTCTTATGACAATGAGGACTTGGGCCAAGTTGCCATAATGGAACAACCACTATGTTCAGGGCAATCTCAAACCACTAATATCTACTGATTATCATCAGCCATGCACTATTTATGGTCACTAAACCGTTAAGTAACCACTGTTCACTGGTTTCTCAAAATAGGGATATCCTCAAATCATCCCATATTAACCATTGATTGTAAGAAACCAACCCTTTTTTTTACGGGGGTCCCTGTCAATAAAAGTTATATATTCATGGCAAAATTGAGTTGACATGAATCATGAATCTATCAACAGTTTGCTGCAACCACCAGCACCCAGCCAACATGTATCTGTTTTGGAGGGATATCTGAGAGGGAACATGAGGGAATTCCTGGTTGCTGTCACCCACCAGGATATCCCTCTGTTCCAGGAAGACACAGGGCTGTCACACTGTCAAGCAATGGCGAGCGTCCACAGCTGACACTGAAATGTTGTAGAGGTAAACCATGCTCACAAGGGCATCCAATCAGAAACTGCCTTCCCAAAAGTAAGATGTTCAGTAATTCTAAGAAATTATCCAATTGGTGATTCGAATCAGTCAGCAACAACATGCAAAAACCAATCAAATGGACCCCTATCAATGCATCCAATTTTCCTTCAGTAACCGCAACTCACTGTGAGCTGCCAAAAACTCAACCTGTCATCGGAACTGCAGCTGAGCAACCAATTCCAGGCCGAAGTAGTTCAAGTACCTGGCCAAATAGGCTGCAATCAGGCTGTCATCGTGTTGAATTCAAGGAAATAGTGACTGGCATGTTCAACTTGGCATTCTGAACTAGATTGATTGAGGATGTCTATATAATCTAATTCTGCTTACAATATGCATGTATATGAATGTGTACGTGCATCCTGGAAAAGATAGGATATCCACTGTTCAATATCTAGATCCTTTACCTACTGGTGACTATCCAAGTTGGTATCCTATCTATTCCAGGATCGTTGTCTGTGTATACATGCAGGCCGCATACATCAAAACAAGCAACACCATTGGTGCATGTTCACACGATTTCACATGTCCATGACTTCAACAGCTCAGAGCCAGCTCGACAAGTCGCAAGAGATCCCTGGAAGGTGGTGACCAGTGGTTTATCTTGGCACGTACCGTCTGCCTTCCTGGAAGCACTTTTGTGCGGGGGCAGAGGAGGAGTAAAACCAGAGTATCTCGCAGTGTCATGATGAGACAGTTTCTTAGATAGGTGTCAACTGTCAACAAACACCATATGCCATTACTTTGCTCCAGTCAATCATCCAGCTGCGTTCAACAAGGTTGACAGATGAACAAATGCCAGTGAGACACTATTGGAGCGGCCCTTTCGAACCATGTCTGGTTGGACCAATCATGGTTCAAGGCGGTTGCTGTTCAACTCTGGGATCAACGGGCCGAGCCTACTCAGGGGGCACTTCCTCAAAACCCCGGGGTATTTCCCCACCTGGATCCTGGCATAGTCCCAGCACCTGGTTATCATTTCCCTGAGAGTCAACCAACCATCCAATCATATCAAAAGCCTCACAAACATTGGTATACCGATACCATCCATTTAAACGGTCATATTCTCCAAACATTGGTTGATTCAGCACTGAATGTGAGGATACCAACAGCAGGCTTTGCTCATTTCGCCCTGCCGTCGGCTCACTGTTCTGCACGTGCTTCAAAGAGTTGACGATATTCTTGATGGGCCTGTCACTGGTGCTGAGTCAAATGGGTCATCTCAGGTAGGGGACAAAAAACATAACAGGTGAAACCACGAGCCAACAAGCCAAGTAACCAGCTCATAATCAGATTGTGGTTCTTGAAGTGTGTGGATGATGGCCTCATGAGTGCATGGCTTAAGTCATACAATTTATTTAAGGTTTGTTCAAAGAAGGCTGCAGCCGGAAACCTGTGATTGCGCAGCTGATCGTCACAATAGGGTGGTGGGTCGCGAGTCTGACCAATGCCGACAAACACTCAGATCGGTGACACACCGCGGACTATGTCATCGACGCATCCTGTGGTCCGCCATGCCTCTCTTGATGTCACAAGCTTTGTCGTAAACTAAATGCATGGTTGATCCAAAAGACTGCTTTACTGCAGCAAACCTAAGACAAACTTGTACATCTTGGTTTGACGAACAAAAGGAAGTGTTTCGAAAACAGCATGCCTTCATTTCGAGCTGCTAGGACGAGTCTGCATTGGCTATCAGCAAGCAGCAGTCTTGGGCTGTGCCAATATGGTTGTAAATACAAGGGAAAACAAGTAACCTCGTTTTTTGGCTGTTTCCTGACGTGCGGGGAATTGCACGGAGAGTCCCGTGCCCCCAAGACGCTTGGCTTTCCCTGTGGCAAGCAAGTAACATTCTTTGGGATGGGCAGGGTTGACCTGATATGCAGAACAAAATGGTCTTGATAGCAATTCTCTGCAACTGTGCAACGCCATCAAGAACGGGGTCGCACTCATGTTCACGGATCCAAGCTGTTACATATTCAAATTTATGACTTGCCCACATCGACATGGTGACACAGTGGCAGAACCTGCGTTCAAACTCGCGTGGCTGTGGGCACTCATGCTATGGCGTTCGAATGGTGTACAAGGTGGGGCCCCAGCGGTTGGCTAAGTGGGTCACTGCAGCACCAGGCTTGTGGTAGACATGGCACAGTTCAGTGGCAAATCTGAATCAACTCACCAACGTTTGGGGGCGACCTTGTAGCCATCCCATCGTTTCTCAGAATAGGGGTACCCCCAAAGTGTTTGGTCAATAACATGTTGACCCCCAAAGTTGACCAACAAGTACTTTATCCACCATTTGGTACCCCCAAAATGGTTGGTTAACATATAAATGATCCAAATCGTGAATAAACTCTGGATGATAACTGGGACCACCCCCAGCTATTGAGAAACCCAAAAAAAACATGTAGCCATGTCATGTGGTCATTTGTTTCTACCTTGGGATGGCAACCTGAACGACTCCCGCAGCTGCTTACACCTCAGTATATCTGAGGGAATGCTCCATGATGGTCAGCAAACTGCCATCGCGGGGAAACCTCGGCGATGCCTTGCTTGGTTGGGGATACTCATCTGGTCGGCTTCATCTGGAGTTGTTCACGGCCATGATGACCCCCCAGAGCTGGTTTCCCAATAGAATCACCAGGGAGTACCACCACGGCCACGGAGAAGCCAATGTTTCAACGGATTCTCCAAACTCAATTGACAAAGAACTGCGTCTTTTGTTGTTGGGACGGGTTCCAGAGAGTTGATTGCGAATTGGCCCCTGCACAAGTGATCCTGAACGAAGAGACATCCTTAGGGTTATCCCTAACCATCCACACCGGCAAAAACAGAGGGTAGGCACTTTGTTTGGTGCAGCCTTTGCGTTCAAATCAAACATTTTGTTTTTCAGAGGTAGGCAATGCCTTTGATGGTACCAGTAAGAGGAGACACGCACAGGGAGGAACACATACGTATCTGGATGGGCAGCGTTCGCTGAAGACATTTTGGAGCTCCACAACTTCAGCCAGGTGATCGTTCAACGTGGGCAGCTACATCGATGTTTGGATATCCACCTGAATCCTTGTGATTCGCAAGATTCGTCATGGCATAAGCACCAACCAAAATCTCAAACAAGCCAAAAGATGAATCAGTCCAACAAACCACGCAACAATGCAAACAAACAAACCGAGAACCAACAAACCAACAAGCGGCTGTCAACCGACCAATCAAACATAGATCAAAGCAACAAAGCGGAATTTTGATCTGCTCCATTTGCTTGGTGCAACCCAGCCCATGCCACTCCAGGCCAAGCCGTCCACTGGGTGACAATTGATGACCAAGAGTGCTTCCCAAGAACCACCGGGATCATTTTGAGGAAACCACTTCATAGTCAGCCTGACCCTAACAGTTATTATTATCATGGTTCAGGAAACCCTGAACACAACTCCGGATTGTCATGGTCGGCTTGACCTTAACAGAAATTTAGACCATCAATCGGCCATTGAGTAGCCATCATTGATCACGAATCCAATGACCATCATCAACCATTGATCAACCACTCACCATCAACCATCAACCATTCCCAAATATGAATACTAGTTATTCGCCATGATGAGCCAATACCTAATGGTTTCACCACCATTAACCATTGAGAACCACGACACTCCAAGTGGCTCCATACAAACGTCCCAGGACCATTCAGCGACCAGCTCAATGAAGGACTGCCGAGCAGGTCTTTCAGCGGATTTTGGATGTTACACTGGTCGATGTGTTTCACACCACCCGAACGGATCTGGTTCAGGTGCACCCTCTGGTGAACTAACATGGCCAATGGCTGGCTGGAAAATCCACCATTCATGGATGATCTGCCAGGATTTTCGGAACACTATGATGGATTTTCCATGGCTATGTTAATTTCCCAGAGGGTACACAGTCAGATGTGACATTGCCTGGTTGGTGCACCCCTCCACCTGGCCAGCTGAAAAATACTGATTAACAAAGCATTCCAAATATTGGGGAGAATCGAATATGTTTCAAACCACCGACCAAATACCCTCTGGTAACCTAACCTGGCAGCTAAAAATCATTACATTTATTGGTAAACCAGCTATTAATGCTGGAATTGCCATTTCCAGGTTAGTTTGCTAAAGTGTATATCGAACCAAGAACCCACCAAGTGGTCTAATCATCCATCGACCTTGGTGAGGCCTCACATTTCTGGTGACAACAAGGCCAGCCATTTCAGGCGATTTCGGTCGGAAACATGGGAAGATTCAAGACATAGGGATGTCTTTATGTTTTAAAATGATTTCAAATGGGGAACGCTAAGAATGGATGGTTTACTGCTAAAAATGATGAACATTGGATGATCTGTGGGTAGCCCCATTTTGAAAAACCACCTGGTCAGAATCTGTAAGAATGCAGGTCAGCTCTACCAGTTGCGGTAATGAGTCTGACAAGTCATGGGGATTCAAGCCCATGTCACATGCCTGGCCGGGTTTGTCCAACTGTATCATGAATCCCTGCCACACTGGGCTCAAAACGACCAAAATGCTCTCAAGTGTCCGCTGATACTTTTTTGAACAACCACATAACTTGGAGCAAAACTAGGTGGTAGATGCAACTAGTGATCGTAAGCAAAAAACAATGTTCGACGTCCCTCTCAAAGCTGCCTGATTGTTTAGATATGGACAATCCACATATTGGCAACCTGTATGTACATGTGCTCGTTGTGGTTATCGCCATGCTTAGTAGCAGTGTCTTGCTAGTTGGAGTTGGTTTCAGGCCCTGCCGGTGAATGTTGGAGAGCAATCCACTGGTTCACGTGAACCGTCATGGCCTGGTCTCAGCCACTGGTAATCTGCGCACGAGCCGGGAACACCCCAGAAATGAGGATTAATGATTCACCAATGATCACCCAATAACCAACCAATGATCAACCAATGATGAACCAACGATTAACCAGAAATGAATGGAAACAAAAGATCGAACGAATAACCAGAATTAACCATGAATGATTAACCAACGATTAACCAACGATGGAAAGAATAGAAATGAAGAGCTGGCGCTTCTTGATCCACAGCCATGCACCAGTGGGGGCGCTCATGGTGGATCCGTCAACCTCCATGGCCCCAAGCTGTGCCTCATCTCTGAGCCAATTCAACAAATTCCTCATCTGGGCAGCTACCTGGCTAGACTTTTGGAGGGAGTAGGAAGAATGAGCAGCTGCTATAGATTTACATGGCTATGGGTCAAGGCTTTAACCAACCAACTAATTGGGGACAATCACCAACAAGAAGAGGGAAAACAATGGTTAAGTTCAGGATGGGGAACCAGGGGTACAGGGCTTTGACCCACAGCCACATTGACATTGGTAAGACCGCAACTGGTCTACATAGATTTCACATACTGAGGAACTAAGTAGCACTGCGACTTCAAAATTTGGTTGGTGCTGATGTTTTGCTTTTGCGGTATTGACACAGTACAAGGAAATGTTGGTCTTTGGGTATGCTGAGGGTCAAACATATGTAGCATCAGAAATGATCAGCGGTCAAAGTGGGCGTTTTTTTCTAAGCATAAAGGAGATTTCTGCACAGTCATACAAAATGTCGCGTGTAGTTTTAAGCTTTGTCCACTGACCCCTCATCAAACTGGTTGCAAATACTGACTCGTCACAACAACCTGGTCCTACGGTGGTTGATAAGCCATTCGGATGTCTGATCCCGCTGTCAGTCTGCTGGACAGAACTCTGCGCCTACCAAAGGACCATATTCATTCAGATAGTCTGTAGAACAACTCCTGGCGCTTCCTTGGCGATACCAAGACTTCCAAGCGAACAAACAAAGTACTGCTTGGCGGTTACAAGCCATGGTTAATTAGCGGCTATAACTAGTGGTTTATACTGGTTCACAATGATCATGAATTACTATAGTTGGTGATTAATTCTACAATCCCAAAAATCTGCTCCTCAACTATCCCAAATCCTGGAGACAATCAAAATGTTTGAAACCACCAATCAGAATATCATCAGATCATATCAGATCATATAGATTAATTAATGAAAATGGTTGAAGGCACATGAACAGTCGTACTATCGAAGCCCAATCTTTCGGGGACTCCAATAGTCGAGTCCAGAGCTACGCCACCCCTTTCCTCGGGCGCGCGCCTCTGCATCAGGGAGGTGCGAGCTGCCTCAGCGGAAACGATGAACGGTGAACACATGTCACAGCAAACAATGGAGGGATTCAATGGATTACTACGCAACCTCCAATGGGGGAAAGCTATGGAATGTACAAGCAACTCCATGGCTTTATCTTTGAAGACAATGAAGGGAAAGTCCACAAAAAAGTGAGCAAAAACTGTAATGAACATCGTCCATGTTTGTTACACTTCTCTGACAGTTGTCAGAAAAAAGTACGTATTATTATGCATGCATGTTAACACAATGCATGTTTGTATGTCTTTCCATACGTGTCTAGATGTGTCCATGTGTGCAAAGAGGTACACACATATTGTATGAATTCCTAAATCCATATATGGAATATATTTGATGTCTACGTATAATATATGTGAAATGACTCATCTCCGTAACGGGTTGCGATACCGAGCTGGAAATCAGTTTGTATGTTGTATAGTAATTGCAACAACCAAACCTGAGATGTTGACAAAGTGATTGAAACCTTCTCATCACAAATACAGCAACAAGTATGGTTGTGAGAGCGTGTCGAGCTATTCACACAATACCCAACATGTTAATCTGATAGATATGCGGACCCATTCATTCACACTTGTCATTGCACGTAGAAGATCCCTGTCTCATGACAAGTTCTGTTGAAACTATGGACCCTTGAGTCTTGTCAGGCCCAGACTTCTCCAATCAGCAAGAAGCAGCGAGCCACGATTGCGGCGCCATGCCATGGATACAGGTGCGGCCATCAATGATCGTTGTAGGTGGGGAAGCATCATCTTTGGGAGGTACAGCACTGGGCAAACGCTGCAAAGCGATGCAAACAGTTCTTGCACTATTGATCATTGTGAGTCACACAATCTCAGGGTTTCGGCCACTAATCCGAGAAGTTATGTGGAATGCAAGGGGGATGAGGTATCAAAATAAGGAGTGGTGCTACGATCAATAATCAACATGAGGACATTGTCTCCGCTTCCTTGTGTCCAAGTACAGGTCATCCCCGAAACTGTGGCGTTGAAATTAAATACATGCTATAGATTTAGCTCGTGAACCCGCAAGATTGGGGGAACACATTTCACCATGTTTTACCTGCCCTTAACCAAGGTTCTGATGTTCAATTGACAGCTTGTCATCCCGTTATTTGTGTGGTGTTTTCAGGTTGAAATCACTCAGCATCATGGATGGCAACCTGTAAGTCTCGCAAGGCGCAACAAATTGGGTACCACCACTGGCTGACACGACGCTGGCGATAGCTGAATCAATGACAACAACTGTTAAGTGGTGTTGGGTACTTATTGCATGTTTTTTCAACGGGAGTACGCTCAAACAATCCAATGTAAATCTCTTGCAGTAAACATACATTTTTTGGGTTCCCTATTTTGAGAAACCACCATATTAGCAACTGTCGGCGATAATCCATCAGTTTCATAGTCGCCAAAGGTGAACATCACCCAGGACCACTGACAGATACTGACTCCTGGTCCATGAGTTCCATGAAGACCCGCCTGATGAAGTTTCAATGATAGGAATCTCGGAATCCTCATGGTCCCTGCTTCATGCCACTTGGATGTGCACCCCCACTTAGTAAGTGGTTACTAACCATGATTTCTAGGAGTTATAAGCTACCTTGTACAGTAGAGCTTTTGACCATAGTTATAACCCCAGGTGCACTCCAAGCAGGGAAGCTTCATCAGGTCTTGCTCCAGAAGGAGTATGGATTGCTGCTGAAAGTTAGGACATTTGGGTATCAAAAAACTAGGGGGAAAGCTGACTTATCAGCGCTCTCAAGTTGACAGGTCAACCAATGATCCTTCTCCGTATTTTCTGTTGGTCAGTCATCATTGGTTGGTGACGTTTGTTTCCAAGTAAAGCTGATTCATCAGTGCTCTCAAGTTCAGGAATTTGAGCTGTACCCTCCCCAACTCAGTTGTGCTACACTTGCACGCTCTGCAAGATTAAAGTAGTGGACAAGTGTTGTTTCAAATAAATTGTGCTGGGTCCCGAACACAACTTGCTTTCAACTTGAAAGCCAACTAATTTCTCACAGGACACATACCTTCAATAGGATAAAACGAAGACCACTTACGTCCACAAATTCAAACCCTCAGTGAGCAATTCCACCATTGAACGCTACCAATCATTACAAACCATTGGTTTTACTATTGTGAACTATTCTCTTCCCTTATTAATCATTCTAAGCTCTTCTTAACCGACGATCACATGTCATCATCTAGCGCTATTAAGCACCGGTGATTAAATTTCCCAGGTTTGGGTGCACCAGCTGCTAAGTGAGTGAACATAACCAGGAAAACTACTACAGGTATGGTAGACATGTTGAGTGGTACATCTGAACCCACTGATGACCACTTGGATATGAATCCCCAGGGATCGCAGCTAGCCAACCATGGTTCTGGGGATCCACCTCACGAATAAACCACCTGAACTCACCAATAAACCACCTCAACTCACCAATAAACCACCTAAACTCCTATGACCATAGTTCATTCAATGGAACCTAACCCCAGCTGCGCAAGTCATGGGCCCCAGCAGCCAACACCAGCGATGTCCAGCCTGAACTTCCCCAGCCACAGCGCTGCTTAGCCCAGGCACCACTGCTGCCGCCCGCCGTCTCATCCGCAGGGGGCGCCGGAGGGGCCGGGGGGGCGTCCTGGTGATGGGTGATTGCTGGGGGGTGGATCAACCACCTTTCTACCATGCAAACGTGTATGCAAGTAGACATGTGTGCATGTTTTTGCACATAGATATGGATAGATTCTACTAGTCCACTGGAGTAACACATGTGATATATATATATATATAAATATAGATAGATATATATGTGTAAATATACACAATATACAATATACATAGATACAAATGCACATATGTATGTATCATATTCAATCTACTTATCTCTTTATTTACATCTACAAGTATAAATATACCTATATATATATAGAGAGAGAGAGGGAGAGAGATAGATTGTGCATTTTATGAAAGAGGTACCGCACATCGTCATTCATTTGGTCTCAGAGAAACAACTAATTTTCAGGGTAGGACCAGTGAATATTTACAAATGTGCTTTATACAAGAGTATTTATTGAACAGTAATTAATCAAGAAATAAATGAATACAGACATGTCTGTACCCACACATCATTCTGGTAGCCAAAAGACATCGTGGCAGTCCTCATACGCCGCATCCATGGCTGTGGGTGACAACGGGAAATCAAACCCTGTGTGTTGACTAGGATGCCAAGCTCATCATGTGGGGAGGTATAAACATTGAGACGCCCGAACCCCAAAAAAAACGGATTCGCGGAAGTTCTCTGGTCACGGTCCTTGTAAAGTGCATATGTTGCACCAAGCAGAGGTTGTTTGCACCAAGTTTTGATATAAACAGCGAACCAAACCATCTATTCTCAGGATGGGAATCAAACACACCTAGACCAACATGACTCTCACTTTGGACCCCCAACGGAGCCCCTCGAGGCGTGGGTGAACAGCTACAGCTACTGCCCACGTTCAGCTTATCATTGCCCCAAAAGTTGAAACAGAGCAAGCCAAGGGCAAATGGAAACTGAAATGTGCCATTGATCATTTGATCTGTTCTGATGGTGCTATGCTGGGCTGCATAGGTTTGGATCTTGTTGTTTATGCGTTGAAATCATCTGCCTAGTGAGTCACATGTTCAACTGTGGAATTGCAACTGCAGCTGACCCAAAAGAGGAAAAATGTGGCGTCCAAGCCACTGGGATTTCTTCTGATCCAAATGTTTCGAGCAACGCGCAAGAGGTTGCTCCATCAGACAGGACGGTCTTCAATAAAATGCGTGCCCTGAGTAGAAGTGTTACAGTGGCGATCTTCATATCGTCTTGATCTATGGTCCAATCCCAGAGGGAGCACATCCAAACAACTTGTTCCCAACAAGTCAAGCACGCCGTGTCATTCTGAGATACCATGATGAATTCTGAAAACCACAAGAGCGAAACGATTAATACATATATGTATATATCATATGCCACATTTGATATACAGTAATTCGATAGGTCAACTGATTTCAAATGGAGCCCAAACGTGACATGCAACTGATGATGTTTCCAACCTCAAGAAGAAACAATAATGTGTCAGAGATAATTCAAGGTGAATGACATTTCAGCAAACAAGACTCAGGATATCTTACTATACACTCACGTAATGTTAACCCCGCATGAATAAACCCCAGGTTTATAATTTGCGAGGTACCATTTTAATGGGAAATCAGGGCTTTTCGGGGATACCCCCTAGTAATCAATTCTGGGGGTTATTAATCCAGGGTTGGCATTACTGAGGCTTGTCAGGCACCAAACATCATTCAAAATCACTGGGCTATGTCATCGGATCTTCCTTTTTTCATCCTTTTCCTGTTCTTGTGGGTCGTTCAGATCAACGATCATGGGTAAGATGGATCGGAATGTGCGAGGAAGAGTTAGAATAACCGCAAGTGCCGTCGCCCACATATCTGCAGTACATGTTTGCAGTAAAACTTGAAACTTACTGAATTAAATAGCTCAACAATTGATAAATGTGACTTGCCTTGGATTCAGCTTGCCCAAATTTTCCCAGAATCTCTTGTGCAAGATGATGCATCCTTTCTCTTGCATGTGTGTTCCCAACAAACTTTCGGCACTTGGGCATGCAAACCTTGGCAGTACAAAGAAGATGGATGCAAACAATGACCTATGAACCATGTCTATCAGGATGTGCCAAAAATTATGAACCATCATCAACATGTTCTACCCATTGAGCACAAGGATTGCAACTAGTAGGGGCATTGAATTCATCCCATTTTCACTCCACATGTTTCTTTTGAAGGGTGGTGAAAAACACTGCTAGATTAATGAACCAACGGCTGTTCGAGAGAGATTCCCAAGAAGAGCCAGCAAAATCTTTTGACCACATTTGCCAACAATGACGCAATCTTTACTATCCATAAATTCTAATTGATCACAAAGGAAGTCAATCCCCAAGTGAATCCCCAAAATCACTAGACTTGTCTATCTTGTCTGGGCATTGACTTCCATGATCTTGTTCACATAACGCATGGTTCACTGATTGCGATTTCAGATGCTCATCATGCCTCGAGGATTACACATCGACAAAGGGTGAGCTTTGTGATTCCTAGAAACGGCCGTGGGTAGTGGTGAACAAGCTCGGGTGAGTAATGTTAACCCTGGATTAATAAACCCTAGGTTGATTAATTGGGGGGTATCCCCCAGTATCATGGAATGACCAAGCATACGGATCGGACAGATTCGAATCACAATCACGTGCTATGAAATGGTTGTGACTGTTAACAACCGAAAGGCCAATCCCAACAGCAGGTCATTTTTTCCCACATTGCGCTCCCCTGCAAAGTGGTCTAGTTGGAATTTTGCGGTCCGACGGTCGGATGAATTTGCTGGGTGCCAGGGTTGTGGGTTGCTATATATGTGTAAAACTACAAAACTCTATAGACAAACAATGACAACACACAAACATATATGCATACATATGTTTCTTCCCCAAACTTGATGTGTTTCATATGAGTTTGCAAGTAGGATATATATATATATACACATAGACCATCACCCAGCACTTGACGAGATGTCGTAGGGTGCCACACAGGCACTTGCTACCGCAGCGTAGCGCATCACTTGTCTGGGGCTTCGCTGGAATCCTGCCGGACACAACACAAAAGTCGGGAAGTTGATCAATGAAGTTGCACCAAAGTTGCACTATCAACAATATTCACACCTGGAGTTGCACCACAGGTGATTAGGTGAAAGACACGTGGAGTGTCGCACTCCACCTGCTACATGTCTTTGATCAGAAGTCCCAAAAAAAGGTGACCGTGGGATTCCAACATGGAACAGCACAGGTGACATTCTATAGAATGTTCACAAGTGCACACATTGACATACATGGACTGGGTCAGCAGCAAAGACCTATCTTTTCATTCCGCCACCAACCATTTCCACTAAGCAATCGGCTAAGTACAATACCTGTATACGTGCACACCCATATGTATGTGTAAAACATGATTTAAATTGCAAAGTATATGTTTAACCCCAAGCAGGACCAAGCAAGCGAAGAACATCCCGTCAGTCAAATTGCCCATTCATGTCAGAGGGACGTATTTGAGAGTACCTAGTAAAAGAACCATCACCAAGCATGTTTGAGACTTCACACACACAAAAGCACAAAACATGTGAGATGAACTAGCGAACAAAGCACCGTAAGCCCCTAAGTGGTTGAGACACAGCCAATTTCTTAAAAACATGGGTTTCGTACAGTACAAAGGGATATCTCATGCACTCAGTAACCGTTAGTACGAAATGATCCTGAATAAGGCAAGTAGGGAAAGTAGGGAAA
>VSDK01017696.1:269507-285232 GCA_009767595.1 Symbiodinium kawagutii | reverse complement strand
AAGTAGAGAAAGTAGGGCAAGTGAGGCAAACGGCACCATTCACAACTCTTCACCATCAACGAAGGACGATCAACCTGACCGCTTCTGACCTCCCTATCTGCCTTGGCTGCTTTGGCCCGTACTCTGCGACGAAGCGCTTCCAGCCTCTTGGCGTCTGGTCATCAGGGTCGGCCCTCATGCTTCCACCGGCCAGGTATCCCCTCGGCCACTCCAGCGCTCGAAAATCACCTTCCCAAGAAAACTTCATGTTCCTCAAGCAGCTGATCCAACGGTCAAAGTCATGTGGTTGGGTTAACCTATCTGTCAATCTATCTATAGATCTATTTATCTGTCTATGTCTACCTGACACTACGTATTGTAGCATATCACTCGGTGTGATTTCCTCTTGGCTATTGACTGTTACCCCTTCTACTGGACTCGATACTGGGTTTATGATTGATGTTTGTGATGTTTCATTGTGGAAGGATGTTGGCATTATATGACTATAGTTGAAAAGGGTATATATATATACATATATATATATATTCAATGTCAAAACACATTTTATCCATAATTTCAGAAACAATATAATCTCAACCATAATCACACACTTTCACATAGCGCGTGCAACACCAGTCCACTGACACCATCGCAGCAGTGTCGGAACTGCCTATCGTTCTGCAGCAAACGCGCATGGGCTCCTGAGTTCTGCAACATGCTGCCGTGCGGCATTCCATGTCTGGAGCAAGGTCCGATCGCTATGATCCAAATGTTGAGTTTTTGAGGCCCAGATTGGAACACTGATTATGGTCATGTTTGTTTGTGATGGTAGTTACAGGTTCCGAATGAGCTCCAGTTGTTATGATTGTTGATACTGGTGTGCCAGGATAAAAAGTGAAAACAATTAGCTAAAACAGGGGTTTCCCTGTTGTTCACATTCGATCCGGTCTAGTCTTCAGATTGGATCCGGTCTACTGCTGACATTTGTTCACATTGGATCCTCTACTCATGGCATTTCTCATGTTTCATCTTCTCAATCCACCGGCAGGAATGAAAGTATCCCCCGGTGAAGCATGGAAATCGCCAAGTTTTGGGGGGGCTATGGTTTTCAATCATCCCAAATACTAGGGAAATGAATGGTGAATGGTGGAATCAGAATGGTGAGTAATGATGGATGGTAGGAAAAACAATGGTGAATGAATGGTAATTTTCAATTGTTTGATGGGAATTATAGTGGTGAATCAGTTTTATTTCATGGTAGATCCAGCTGCTTGCAAAGCACCATTAGTTTTACGTGCTCGTAAAGCAGCTGCTGTGCATTACCATCAAACAGATTGGGGAATTTGTTGATAGCTGGATATATCCGGAGATTAGATCAAACGAATTCTGCCAACCGCTCGTTAACCAGAACAGTCTTGGTTTTTGTGACCCTTATGTAATTCATCAGGATTACTGCAACCATCACTAGCCATCATGAACATGGCTGCCCTCCGGTGATCTAACATAGCTGGCTGGAAAATCCACCAGTGAAATCACCATTTTCCCAGGCTTTCCCTAGAAAAATCTTGATTTTCCAGCCAGCGAACTCTTAGATTAACATGACAAAACCACATCATTTGAACCTTTGACATTGCTGTGCTGGTCCTTGCGCCGCCATGAAGTGTTCAGCTCGAGCCAGCGGTCCTGATGCAACGTCAAGGACCCCGCTGACAGCAGGCTGATGGCAGTTGGGAGTACTTGGTAGGGCCCTTATAACAACTCATAGCATAGAACAGCAATGAACAGCATGTAGCAAGTGTACCGGCTGCTGAATGTATAGAAACCAATGGTCAATGCTTACCATGATAACAGTAGTACTCGGAAAAAAAAAAAAAAAAAAAAAAAAAAAAAAAAAAAAAAAAAAAACAAACGACGATCACTATTGCTATTTGTGATTAGCTGCGTGGTACATGACAACTGCAGCAGTTGCCCGAGGATCGATACTAGTCCACTTATTTCAGATGTCAATTGCAACGAACCAAGAAATGCATGCAAGCACAGCTCATAGCTCTCGGGGGCTAAGTCGCTGCGCTTATTGTTTTGACTTTTCACCATGCAAAATGTTAATCACGAGCACATCTATATCTTGTGAGTTCAATTATTTTTGCAATCACCCAGAAAAGGCGTAGGTTGTGTTCAAAATAAATGGAATCATTGAGGTTTGAGGCAATTAAACAAGATACAACAAAAGTCATTAAACACATATATCAGCATCAAAAACGATACATGGGTTGATTCATGACCATCAAAGCGTCATGCTGGGCCAAGCTTGATATACCTGCTAAAACTCATGTGGTGGCTTCATAGCAGCGTCAATCTATGACCCCCGTTGCATGACTGAAAACAACCACGGCTTTATGACAATGGATTCCCCTCGTTGGTTTACCCCCAGCTACATGCGTGGGTACAACCTGCTTCGATTCACCCACTGGCGCAAGTTGACCCACTTTTGAAGCATCTCCACTCTTGAAAACAGAAACATATATAGATAGAATCCTACGGTAGCATGCAAATAGTGACATCCAAAAGCTCAGCAGAATGGTTCATGAAGGCGGTGAACATTCGTAGGTAGTGTTTCATGATGATATAAATGAATAATATACATATCTGCAATTGTAAACACAAAAGCTACAGCTACTTATCCTGCACAAGAGTGGTCTTTGGTGCAATTTCAAGGTGCTAAAATCCAACGCGTCAGCCTTTGGTTCAACTGCCATTGGCAGCACTGCAATCCTGCCTGGGATCTCTGCACGACACAAGGCCTCCAGGTTTCACCAGGGAACTGGTTGCCGGGATATGCTTAGATTTTTCTGCACTTGATACTGGATACATGGCTATATCTAGATTATTGTATGTAAATATCATATAATGTACATAAATATAAATATATATAGTGCATATTAATGATTATACAATATATAATTATGATTTATGATTAATTATGTATCGACATTATGATGTGGGTATCACTGCGCACTTCAGCTTAGCTTCATGAATTACAATCACGATTAAGAATATTGGTTCTCCAAGCCACCATGATGATTGATGACGAGATTGGTAGACATCCGTAACTCGACATAGTCGAGCACAACCTTGCGAACACGCAACGTCACTGACTTCGCAGTACCTAGTCTTCTCGTGTTGACACCCCTAAGGCTCGCCTAAACAACAAAATGGTCGATGGGTGAATCCCTTGCTCCAAACACCCCAAGAAAACTTTCGTTTGGCGGGAACAAGCTTCGTTCTAGGCTTTCCTGGAGGAGCCTGACATATGCATAGATCATAGATATCATAGGGTATTCGTGGGTGTTCAAAACTGCAGCAAAGGCTGCCACACCGGAGAAGTGAATGAGCATTGTGATTGTTTGACAGAAGTGGATCATGACTAGCTCAGTATATGATTCTCACATTTGATAGGTTTAAGTTCTCGTTAAGCAATAAGATCAACAGGTAGCCATATCCTCATGTTTGATACCTCGTGATCTTCTTCAACAATCACAAAGCTTATCAAAATGCATGCAACCAACAACAAACGGCTGGGTCAACCACGGATCAGTTCCGTGTTATCAATCACCGACAACGCTGCATAAAAATATCTAACGTTTTCTACGGTGGGCAAATCCAGCTACCCCAAGCCGTTCCCCTTGTCATTCGACCACGTCCCATGTGATAATTCTCGGCATAAGACTTGCTGTCAGAGGAAACAATCTGTTCCAGTCCTAGCAGTCACCACCTTGATCTCCTGGTCCAAAATCAAGTTTCTCCAGATTCTGCGAACCTTTCATTCAAAATTTGATCACTTCTACTTCTACTACAAAAATTCTTTCTGGCGAAGTATATCTACCCCTGTGTCCTTTCAAGCAGCATGTGAAATTGTGTGGCGTGATTTGCGGAAGCGTCACAGCATGAAACAACGATTTTTTCATTAGGAAAAGGCCAGCGGCAGAAAATGAACAAACAGAAGCTAGGCAAAACATGCTCCATCCTGACACAGAGGCTAGGGCCCCAAATCATGTTTCCCGAGGGTGCACTCCAACAAACTGACTAAGGCAGATTCATAGGGAGCAGGGATTGGTGTCATTGCTTTGGTCGATTCTTGGATCGGTTTCTCCATAGTACCCCATGGCTTCTGAACCTTATCAACAAACCAACCAACAAAGCCGGCAAACGAGCCAGTCACCAATCATCAAGCAAGCAAACAAGCCAGCCAGCACACCATCAACCAACCACCCCGGCAAGTCACTCCACTACTGGCTCTGAGACTGAAAACCTCCTCGACCGCGGCTTGGCGAAGAAATTCTTTCAAGCGCGGCTGTCGGGCCCAAGCCTGAAATCCAAACGCTCAAGTTGTCAAATCGGACATCATCATGATGATGAATCATGATTTCATGGCAATCTATTGTATCAATTATTGTGTTTTAATGAATGATGACAAATAGTATCAATGATGTCTTTGTTGATACATTATTTCAAATCTATGATAGTGATGAATGATCTCAATCATCATGTTGAAAAGACAGTCTTTCCTTCACTTTTCTTCTGAGTATCATAGTGATTAATTAATTGGCTGTGGGTCAAAACCCTTAGTCCCCCTGGTTCCCCCCTGTCAACCATGGTTTTTCCTATGAAATTGTTGGTGGAAATCCCCTATGATCGTTGGTTGCTTAAAGCCTTGACCCATAGCCAATTGTAAACAAGGTCCATGATCATCACTCTGGTGGTTCTCATTGTCAAACTCGTGACTGTCAAGCTGCTGTCTCAACAGACTGCCCCAGCTTGGGTCACGCTTGGCTGGAGGGAAGGTGAGGATCGAGGACGGAAAACAAATCCCAACCATCCCCAAAGCTGTCACCAAATCCTAGACCTTTGGAGTTTTCCAAGGCTAGCTCTTTGATGATTTAGATGACTCTTCTTGTGCTTGTGGTAGAAATCGCATCTTAAATTGCTAGGCCAAAGTCTTTTTTGAAACATCTGCCCACAAATAATACTTACCAAAACGTCCTGCCACTGTTCATTTACATTCATCGCCACCACACTCACCACCACCACTAGCAGCACTACAACCACCATTACTATGCCACGGCTGCAATTCTCATGCTTGCTGCTCTGATAGGAAAGTTGAACTGAGATGTGAAAACCATCCGCACAATTCTTGGCTGAACATTCACAAATACAATCAGTTTTTTTCAGCACTGTTCCATCTGTTGTATCACTGGTCGGTGGTTTGAACCCCTATGCAAAATATTGGTCAACCAACCATTTGTTGACAATTACTGGGGACAACAAAGAATGCTTAAAACCCACCAGCAAGTGATCAATCAGCGTTGTCACGGCGACTAAGCATTAGACATTGAAGCGACCTCCTCATGTTCTGAGGTCACAACCTTGCTCTCCGTAACATCAGCGAAAATCAAATATATGTGCAACAGTTTTTACAAGACTTCGCCCCCAGAGACTCCGGGCTGCAATGCCCATTGCTGCCTGCCGTGCCGTCGGTCACATCCGTGGGGAAGTTGATGGTCATGCTACGGTGCTCTGGTGCTTTTGGTTTAGAATGAAGCGTATATACGAACCCGGTAACCCATGAAAATGATGATTTTGTATGGGTTTATGGCATGATATGAATGGGTGAATGACGGGACATCAATCACTGGGCAAATGATGGGTCGATGTCATTTACCAAAGGCACATTGTGATTGTGTAATATTCATTATGTATGTTTACGTTTCTTTGGATGGAATCAGTGGATCTTGGAGTGTATCATTTGACGCAAGCAACAAGTGATGGTGCTAAAAAGTGATAGTTTGTGGTCGCGAACACAATCAGCCATCATCAACCATCTCAAGAAATACCAAATGGTGAAATAGAATGAAATAGTGAGGATGGAGCCAAGAAAAACAGGCAATCATAATCATCCATCAAAACACAGCAAACATACTGCAACCAATGAAAACAAATGCTGTTCTTTAATGCACGTCCTTCGGTGATAGACAGCTCGACTTGCCGGCGATTCTTCTCCAATCTTGGGCACAATCACCAGTGGGGCACTCTGTGCAAGCCGTTCCGCAGGAAACCACCCCAGAAATGGCTATCCCAAAACCTGAACACATCAAGACAGCTCTTCAGGATCATAGACATGGCCAAAGCCAAAAAACAAGTGTACCCCAATGGCTTGCCAGTCACAATGACCGTTGGCTGAGCATCGCTATGACTTCGGCAGCTTCCCACCATCAACGATAGCTGTTGAGCTAAGATACAAATACAAATATGCATACCACATGCAAGCTTCTTTGCATGTATGCAAGATTATGCCAGTATCTTGGATCATCCTGCAATATTGCGATATATGACCATCTTCGCGAAAACAATGTATATACCTTCGCAAATCTTGCTAAAACTGATGCAAGACTTTCTGCTACTTTGGGGATATGTACTTTTTCATTGCAACTCAAATGAAGGTCAAAAACTCCGCTGATTGTCGTAGCATCACAATCCGTCAATCTGGCCAAACTGCAGCTCAGATGTGAAGTGGCATAGTGACAGCAACGGAATGGTTCTTGGCGTCTTTCGGACTCTCCCAGGGGAGGTAAGGATGGCCGTCTTGACGCTTAAATCCTGTTTGTGACTTAATAACTAATGGAAGTCTGAGTCCACCAATAGTATATTCCAGAACTGTAGTTGCAATGGTTCAAATGGTTCCCCCTTTCATTCCCTATACATCCCTATACAAACCATTATAACCTTTCAAACCATTATAACAAAACCATGAAGGTATAATAAACCATTTCTTTTAGTAAAACCGATCACCGTTGGAACGTCATACCATGTAACAATTATGACCATTAGAATTATGACCATTCAAACCATTGTAACTAAACCATGAAGTTGATCCCATCCATAGCTCATCCTTGCCTTCTTGGGCTGCCGTGCCATCAGGTGCACATCCTAGCGATGCGGCGCCACAGTGGCGTTGGAGGGCAAGCACGGCAAGGCGGATGGCGATGGCAGATGGGTTCATTGATGCAAGTGGGTTCTGTTCATAAAGTTTGGTATGGCGAATCAGTTCATAAACAAGTTATCTATGTTCATGTGAGCAAGGCTTGGTATCAAGAAATGTAGGTACTATAATCATTCCATATCCATTTGATATCTATATACACAATGAACTTGCAATGAATAAGAAAAATATGTTGATTCGTTGTCGGTTGGTTGCTGGTTGTTGATCGATGATGCTATGAATACAAAGAATGGTTAATATATACAAGAAACACATATTACGAGTCATTGATGAAAGGAACACATGTTTATACGTCTATACTCGTTGACGTTGGCAACATTCAAGGGCACTAGTTTATAAACACAGCGCACTGCTGGTCTACATCATGAACTGCTGGTTGACGAACAAAGCAAACATCGTTGCTCCTCGCTCAAAACAACAAACAAAGACAGGTGTACTGGTTTGTTGTTGGTAACAACTACAATGATGAACAATTATAATGATGATCAATATACTATATACAGGTTTGTTATGCAAACAACAACCAGGTTGATGAACAAAATATAGATGCATACTGGTTAGCAAACATAACAAACACGTATGGTGGTAAATCGAGGCAACATGCAAATAGTTCTACACCGCTCAGCACTAACAACACAAACACAGTCTGGCTTACAAACAGTCCAAGAAAACAATTGCTACTTTATACATCAAACAAAGAGGTGCTGTATTTTGGTTAATAAACAAAACATAGCCATATGTATACTGGTTGAACTGGTTGATACCAAAAGAACACATGCTGGTTGATACAAACAACATAATGAATTAGTTAAAACGTGACTGTACACAGAGTGATGAAACAAAGAAACCATCAATCCTGCTGATAAACAACACCTGCATAATCCACACATGTGACCTGTTCTCTGGTTGATAAACACAATTTGGATAACTATTTGTTGATAAACACAACTAGCCTGTATACTGGTGGAGTACAACCATCTACACCGTAACAATTAGTAACCCGAACACACGTAACCTTATATTGTTGGTGAATTTAGCATATGTTGACATTAAATCGTGATAACAGCTAGGTAATTGTTCATACACAACACATAGATATAGACAGACTCGGTACTACCTATGACATGATCAAACAATGCAAATTAAAGTCGTAGCTGATATCATAAATACATGCTTGTGACTAGCAAACATCAAACCATCGGTAAAACATACACAACGCACATAGATCATCGTTGGCAACAAAAATGAACAAAAACTATATGTGGCATTTATGCAAAATAAACACGATATAACATTGATGGTTAAAAACATCAATGGGTCAAAACCCAACATAGACTCATGGCTGATACTCCCCAGCAGTCTCACAAGTTGAGCTCCACACAGATCCATGCTGGACCAAGAGCTGTGCTACCTCCAGCTGCTTGGAAAGTGGGCCAAAGGTCAGGAGAAAAGTATCTCAAGGGTAAGATCTAAGAAATGAGTTGAGAAGATTGCAAGAATGGGGATGTTACCCTTGAGACTCATGAGTTGAGACATGCTATCCAATTTTGAAATAAATGTGACTGTTCTCAAAATTGGGGACTCTTCCATGCATGCATTAATAATCATTTTTGGCACTAAACCAATCATTTTTGGGTAGCCCTATTTTGAGAAACCACCATGTGCAGCAATTTGAACAATATTGAAATTCATTTTGCTGCAAAGGCTCCTTGCAATTGGTAGAAAGAATAGAGTCAATGCACTGTGAATGTTGATAAGTTGGGATGGCAATAGTGACAATGATTGACAGGCCAAGGACCTATTGCTGACGGGTGGTCCTCTTTGGTTGGTGCTTTCTGCAACATCTTCCCATCATCACCAACAATACTATCATTGCGTGGATCAATACAATCTGCTCAGTCTAGTTCTCACTATACTCAGACCATTGAACAATTGCTGTCATGGCTATGGCCTTTCATTCCGATGTTTGGTCCCAATGATATCGCGATTGCCCACTATTGAATAATCACTTGCTTAATCAATGTATTACACTCACTATTCACAATTGATCAATTCAGTAATATGGATCAATTAGCCAAAAAAATGATATATTGATCAATCACAATATCAGTCATTCATTGTAACCAATTGTTACACATACCATCCACGGCTCATCCCTTCTCACTGCCCCTTGTCACCTCCAGGTTTCCACAGGCGATGGCTACGTGCAGAGCTGTGAAGCCATCCACAGCGACCGCCTCAACGAATGGCTGCCATCAATGGTGCCCCAAGTTCTGGATAGTACTCTAAATGATTCATATTGGATGACTTGGGGCTACCCCCATTTGAGAAACACCCATATATATATATATATATACATATGTCTAGTAGTTGTTTAACCATTACTGTTGGTGATTGTCCCCTATTAATCCCTATTATTTACTATCATACTCCCTATAAAACCACCCAATCACCCATGTTGATGGCATGTTGACCAACCAATTTCAACCAACCAACAAGGAAAGTATGTGAACATCCAACAGGTGGATTAACAACCAGCGGTACATGAAATATGGATCTGGATGACTGACAGGCAGCAAAGAGGGGCAAACAAATGGCCGATCCATTTGGTTCCTAAACAAATCTCCAACAACTAATGGTGATTTTGGACAATTTGGGCGGGTCCCTATGTTGAGCAACAATCACGTGGTTAATTAAGGGATGATGATGCAAGGACTGATCAATAGTGGTAGATCCATACTACTAAGCAACCTCTACTTGGTCTGTACATAGCTGGTTATTGACAGTATCATCACACAGCAGGGATGCTTGACACGGATCTCCGATTGCATGAATATATCAAATATACGCCTGTGGATATATCACCGTGTATAACCAAAGGTTGCCAAAAGTGGCTGCATAAAACATGACCAACAACAGCGAAGAAACAACAAACATAAGGACGTCACTAATCAACATCATTACATCGCAAACGGATGGCGATACAACAGGTATGCCTAGATTAGTGATTAGTGCAAACCATGGCTGAAACTAATAAACTTGATAGACATTGGATACCAGTGGTATGTGACACAATGATACCAACCATTAATTTGAATGTCTCATTTCATTTCGTACATTCTAAATATATAGTAACGGATCAATTTGGGAAGTACCTCACCGACAAAATCATGTTTGCTGGAAAGAAACCAACATATCAACTTGAACAGCTTTGCATTTTCTGGTCACCAGTGGAGCATCCCAGTTGTGTTTTTTTCCCCCAGGGACGCATCTTATTAACCAGATCCTGCAACAGCTATGACCTAGTCTCTGGCCCTCTTCGTTATGATGTTGGATGCTTGGGTCAAATCAAGAAGCTACCAACCGTGAACATATTTCAACATCTAAAACATGCACATCATGTACCAAAGCTGTTTTCTGGGCACTGTTTGAGTAAAAGTCTGAAGGATAGTCATTTCTTTATCTATTCCAAAGTCTTTCCGCACAAAAAAAAGGTACGCGCGCTCTTGGTGTTCAAATCTACTGGCATCCAACAATAGTGAAGCATCACTTACCGACAAACAAAGCGAGACTCGTCGCTGCTTTTTTTTACAGCTCCTGATTTCGTGCCCATGATGGGGAAACTTAGGGAAACTTTCTGACTTTCCACAGGGACTGAAGAACTCTGAAGCGAAAGCCATAGACTCATGGAGTCGAGATCTGACCCTCGAACCCTCTGTGCACGTTGCAGGATCAAGAAAGCCTTAGGAAACTTGCGGACAAAAGTAGTTGGCTGTTTCTCAAAGTAGGAGACCACCCAAATCATCCAGCCTATTTACCATTTATGGTATGTAATTAGTAAACTTAGTAAATCCACCATTTTGGGGGTCCCCAGGCCCTGGCAAACTATCGGGCACCGTCTGTGGACAGCCCTCCCTCATCCTTCGCCTGGCCTCATGGTCTCCCTCTATGGCACTTGCGATGTTGAAGTGCACATGACCGCTTTGCGACGACCTGGCGGCGAAGTTCGAGTCAGCCCAGCGAGGAAAACCATCATACACTGGTTATATTACAGTAGTTGATTATTGATCAATTATTACCAGTGAATATGATATAAAGTCTGTGAATATCAATGGTTATAAATGTTGGTTTGATGACCATATTCACTGGTAAAAGTTGATGAAGAATGGTTGGTTAACCAACATGCTTATCTGGTTGGTGCTTTCAACCCCTATGAAACAAATAATCAAGCAACCAACCATTTGGTATACATTTGGGAAAATAGTAATTAATAGTAATGATTGAAACCACCAACCAGTCATGGTACAATGATGCTGTTGTACTGGCAAGCATTTGGGTAAGGAAGTTTGCTTCAGAAAACCCTTTCTCTCGCCAGGTTTCAGGTGGCAATCCTGACGGCTCTCCCTACAAGCAAACGAGGTATTGGTTGCTATTGCTGAGGAGATCAATTAGTCATCCTGCTACTGGAAATGTGACTGTTATTTTCAATGCTTGGATTTCCTGCGAGAGAGCTCATGTTAAATTCCCAACATCGCTGGGGCCATACTTCTTCGAAACGTTCAGCATGCAAATACCGAGAAATGAAAGAAAAAACAATAAAAACAGATGCATCAACTTACCTGCTCGAACAAAAGCGGATCCAAAAGGTCCTCTGACATTGACATGAACGATCTCACAACTAGCTTCCCATGATCTACTGCCAGTCACCCGCTCATGACATAGCTACGCGCACTTCTCTCCGCTTGAGTTGATTGTTTCACTCGTGATTCTAGTTTGCGATTCTGGTGGCCGTCAACAACCATAAATAACACTCACGTGGCATTTGTTATTGGATTCCATCATCCGCCTGCCAAGACCCTACGCCCCTGCATCAAGGCCATTGACAAAATCCGTCTGATATGTCAAAGCATATCCCTATTCTTGCTTGTGTACTCCGTGTACCCCAGGTTTTCTTGGCGGACCCCGGCTAAAGGCAACTACCACAATCAAAAAGAGACAGTGTGCCTTTCACCATTGCGGCCATGTGTTTTGTTTGCCCAGAGCAACAGTCATGGTTTTGGCTTCTGGTTTTTGCTAATAGTCCCCCAAAAAAAGTGGATCACCAACTAAAAACCAGTGATCAGCACCGATGACAACTAACAATACTGAGACCTAGCAAGCGACTACGGAGATAACTGACAATCGTCAAGAATCATCACAAGTCACAAGTAACAAAAAGTAGCAGTGATGGCCAACAAGCAAGTCAACAACACAATTGCAATGCTTCCCCATGTTTCACCGTGGTTCCCTATGCTTTCCTACGTTTCCCTATCTGACCATGAGATTCCCCATGGTTCCCCATGGTTTCCAACGGTTCCCCATGGTTCCCATAGCAATCCTGGGTGCCCCCCACACATCCGCTCGGGCCGCCAAGAGGAGCCGCACACACTCAGCTGAACCTGCCTGGGGAGCAATTGCGTCAATCTCTGGTGGTACAGATGTTGAAACGCAAAGGATGTGACATCAATTTCTATTACACTTGGAAGATTGAAGTAGAATCATCATTGATTGGATGATACAAGTCTTCAAAATCATGTATTTGCGGTGGCGCGTGGGGTAAAACCTACTGATTGGTAGTGATTAGCAGTAGTGAGTAGCAGTAATGATTAAGCCTACTGTTAGTTTTTGGTGGATGAGTAGTGATTCATCGTAGTGATTGATGCTTCATTTGTGCTTTGGGTTATATTGTCCGCTACGTATACACCACTTCAATTGAACACAGCAAATTGAGTAGACATGATATGTTATCCTATGTCGTGCAAGTCCTTGATTTGTTTGCCAAGCACTCTATCACTGCGCGTTTTTGCTGAGCGGTCGCACATCATTAGACATTCCTTCCATATGACCATCATTGTGGAGCCCCATCCAATCATTGCTGACCAAGAGGATGGCCCATTAAAAAAAACAAACAAACAACAGTTGCACCATCATCATCATCATCATCATCATCATCATCATCATCATCATCATCATCATCATGCTATAACCATGCCGTTGTTTGATTGCTTCTCGTCCGAGGTTTCAAGGGTGAAGATCATCCCACCTACGTGCATCCCATAGAGTCACCTGCGCGGCGCAATGAATTGGCGCATAGCCCAAGCACACACAACTCTCCTGGCGACAGGGCTTGCAGGGAAGGCATGCAGTGAAGAAACCACAGTGATGTCATCGCCGGCCTAAAGAGATATGCAGATTGGCAGCAACAAGTGAAACAAATATCGGCAACGAATTCCAAATCAGGTACGTGGATTCACGTCATAATTTGGTTCCACGCAAACTCCGCAATGTATAAATTCATGCCTCATCTACTAATTAGTTCTACTGAAGTAACCAGTTTATCAAACATTCATAGTAACACACCAACAAACTAATAAAGTTATGGTTTGTTACTTTATAGCAACTAGTAGTTCTACTGAGACAATCAAATTTACAGTAGCAACAAACATTCATAGTTCTATTAAACATAATTAGTGACTATTAGTTCTATTAAACATTCATAGTAACCAACCAACCAACCATAACTTCAGGGTCCCCTATGCCTGGCTCCAGAAGCACCCTGTGAAAAATTTTTGGGATTGGAAGTGCCCAGCGACAGGGTCGCCGTGTTTTTTCACCGCTGAAGTCTGCCTGTTGGAGGAGAACTTCACCGAACCAAAATAGCGCCCTGCTTGGGCAAAAAGCCCAAGAAATTGGTGATGAGTTGTTTGGCTTGATCCCAATGGTTAATAAAGGGTGAATGTATGAGCAACAAATTGTCATGATATGACATTGTTTGGTTAATAATCCGTTGATACTGGTTAATAACCATTTTAATGCTTGATTGTGCATCAAAGCTCGTCTGCACTTTTCACCATGTCTCATTATCGTTCAACAGAATCAAACCTCCCAAACCAACATCAACCATCATGGACCATCAATAACCCTATCAAACATCAACAAGAGTCATTTATCATCACTCATGATCATTCACCATCCCATTTACCATCACCAAAACCATCAGTATCCATGACCGTGCCATGCTCGCCACACTGTGTGTTGCATTGGCATCCCATTGCCGGGCCCACCTCAGGCAATTGGCATCGGCCTGGGGAAGCGTGTCATGAAAGCTATGGCCCACCAGAAATCTCTGGAAATCATTCGGATCTTGGTGAATTATCGGATTCATCGGCATTTTCTGGTGCCCCTTATCACCATGATTCACTAACCATCATTCGCATAATTGTGAAATTACACCCCAGATATTGCCATCACCAAACACAATTCTTGATGATCATGGCTTATGCTGGACGTTGTTGGATGTTGCTGGTCATTGAACGTCATGACCAACATGATGACAATCAATATTGCTAAAGAAGCATGACCAAGATTGTGACCAGTGATTATCACCAGAACTCATCAACACTTATCACCGGTTGGTTATGATCAAAAGTAACGTAAATTTGGAAAAAAAACAATGGTGATTATGAACGGATATGAACGGAAATGATCCGCAAAAGTTGGTATGACCAGAAATGATCAACACCATTTGCGAGCAAGAGTCATGGTGGCAAAACGCTTATGAACAATCACTATTGTCATTGAAATTCGCCCACGGCCAAACTGGCTTGTGAACAGGTAGTGCCATGATGGGTCTGGATATCCCCTCCGGTACTGAGTAGGGCCTACCAGTGTAGACGGCTTATAGGATGCTCTATGTCTTGTTGTGACATGAGGTGTTCACGCGTTCCATTTCAGCAGCATTCACTGTGAAAAATCACCACGAACCAACATGTGCATCCTGTAGGACCTATTGCGCCCATGTTTTCCCAGAGGAAACACTGAAACGCATTGATATTTTCTTTCGAGCGGGTCAGCGTTGTCGTCCACTGTGGGTGGTTTCACCAAGAAAAAACAGTGGCCTTGCGCAGAAGCAAATGCAACTATGCCAAACATGTCACTGACTGTCTTTTGGTCAAGCTTGCTGAAACCACCCAAGTTTTTTCAGCTTTTCTGGTTGGTGGTTTCAACCCCTATGAAAAAAATATTAGTCAACCAGCCAGTTTTTGTTGCTTTTTACCTTTCCTCAAGCCGTGCGAAACAAATCGAGCACGGTGAGGATCACAGCTGGTGATTCGTCAGCTGTGTCGTTGCAGTCGACCTTTTCAGCCTGCGGCATGGACTGAAGAATTGTGGTGGGTTGGTGGATGTGACTGTAATGGGATGCCAGAATGCATGGCTTGCCATCAAAAACACTGTGGAGGTTGCTGCGTTCAACGGCTCCACCAATTCCGGGACCAAAAAGTTACCCATGTCTTCATCCCTAGCTCTAAATGTCTCCTCCAAAATATGGTGGTTCCTTAAAATGGAGGTGCCCCAGAATCATCTATTATAATTAATCCTTATTAATCAGAGTACCCCAAAGTGCCTTGAGAAACCATAATCATATGGTGGTTTCTCAAAATGGGGGACCCCCAAAAATGGTTGGTTTATTAATATAAATGGTTTCAAATGGATGATTTGGGGGTACCCCTATTTTGAGAAACACCCATATCATCGTCACGTTGTGCCAGGTCGCAGCCCGCAGCCCGCGTCAGCCCGCACCTGCGAAGCTGAGTTCGAAGCGCATCGGTCACTGGTCGGTCACTGAGGCTTCGAAACTGAGGCTTGAAGC
>VSDK01017696.1:259507-264507 GCA_009767595.1 Symbiodinium kawagutii | reverse complement strand
GGGGGTGGGCCCCTGCACCCTGCGCTGTGAACCTATCCCTTCACCAAACTAATCCAACTGTTGGGATGTTCGAATCCCTTGACTTTTTGAATGGCTCGCATTGATCCAGCTCGCCATTTTTTGTCGGTATGTCCCTATTATTTTTGTTTGTTGTTGTCAACCAGATGAACCATTGGCCCTTATTAGCAGTTATATTTTATACATGATATTGACCCAGTCCGCTGATAAAAAGAGGCCCCTAGTTGGGATAACATTTCCTTTTCATACTGATCAATCAAGCTGTGAACCATATGCATGTTTCTCAACTTATAGAGGTACCCCCAGGTATCATCCATTGTCAGGCATTCACTATAATACACCAACCATTTTTTGAGGTCCCGAATTTTGAGAACCCCCCAACTAGTAGTTGTCTAACCATTATGTTAATTATCCCCTATTGATCACTATACTACCTTGGTCAATTATAGAATCTTAAGAAACACCATGGGTTTCCTCTCGCAAAAGGATCATTTTTGCTGGGGCCCATACCCGTCATGGCTTGGCACATGCCCATGCTTAACAACCATATGTAGTAGTCGCTTAACCATTATTGTTGGTTGTTATCCCTATGAATCCCCTTCATTAATCATTTTTTATCCCCCAAATAGTTGCTATTTCCCCTGTACCTCATCAACATAACGCTTATTATGGTTTGGCACATCAAGGCGGTTGCAATGCTCCCCTGGACAGGCCCAATGTGGGCAATCTGTCCCCCCTTGGCTTGCGCTCACCTTCAGCTCCTTGCGATACTTCAAAATGGAATCCGTGACGGTGACGATGAGATTCGCCGCAGCGGTCACGCCCACCAGCATCCACACGGTCCTTGGGCGCGCCGTGCTGTGGGCCCCAGCGCCCATGTGTCAAGGTCACAAGTCGGGTACAATTCTTGTGCATCAATTACTCAACAAAACAAAAAACAGTAAGACACGCATTTGTTTACATATATACAGTTTAAAAGTAAAACAAATTGCTTGCACATATACAGTTTGTATATGTACACACTTGTATAACGTGCATATAATTGTGAATAAACTGCTATACAGTTATACGCAAATACTCTTTTTCTGGCACACAACTTGTACTGTACGGGACCATTCCAAGACCTATGCAAACCCAAGATAAACATGCCCATATCGCATGATTTGAGAGCCAACAAAACTACAAACCATGCATGCTGATATTGCAGTCTTACAGATGGCATCGTGTGGCGTGCTTTTGAATTGGGATATCGATTTGCATAGGCTGTCTAGCAACGTGCACACTTACCCAGCATTGAGACAGGTGCGCTCCTGGGGTTCCACTTGTGGAGCACACATTTACGTGTTACACTTTGCCTCACGATAGTGGGCCAACTCATTTTGTGAGAAAGATTGGCTTTGCAGGTCCGACTTTTTTTTTGATAAATGCCGCATCTTGAGGGCAAAAATTCAGAAACAAGGGCCGGGTTGCCATCCTCGTTACAATAAAACCCTTTGAGAATCTGTTGGTCATATGATGCCATTGTCATGTGCCCAAAGTGCGTTGAAGCCAAAGACACGAAAGCATTGAATTCTGATGGAAAGGCCCTGAAGTTTCAGGAAGGACTGCACGTCATTTGGGTGCAATTTGGTCCAAAGTTCTTGTAGAAATGTTATACCGACCTTCAGGTTTGCATTCAGTTGTTGCATCCTTCAAAATGTGAGAACAATGTGATACAGTAACATATTCTTAAAACTTCTTTTTTCTTGGAACAACTTGGAAAAGTCCTGTCCAAGGTCAGAACAATCGGTTGCCATTTTCAATCATGCAGTCAGTCTTTTCAAACACATTACTGTAATATGTTTTGTTTGTGTGGACTGTGTGGACTATTACTTATATAAACGTGTTATTGTTGTTGTTGCCTCCACTGCGGTCATTGCTGGTGGCTCTCGAGCTGCGCTTGCTGTGAAGTGGCAGGAGACCACCAACCAGTGACCAAGTCGCCAACGTATCGTGGGTGTAGCAGCTGGGTGCCAGTCAATACCCCTTTTGGTGCAAGTCAATATCCCTTTTGGAGCAGTATTGAATACAGCCTGTTTTGGAGTCTGAATCATGAGAATTTCATAGTAATTGCATCATGTAAAAATCATCATGGAAACCATTTAAGAAAAGTATTGACCCATATCCAGAATGCATGATTTGTCCCCCAAACCCACCGTGGAGATACAGCCCCCTAACCCCATCGGAATCCTTCAACTTAAACGGTGGTTGTGGAATGCAACAAGTTTGATATTACTTTTGGCTGGAGTATCCATAAATGTCGCCCGCCAAACGTTACAGCTTACCTCTTAGGCCACATACTCTGCTTTGGAGCGCCACCGAGAAGAACGCCGCCCCCTAATTCCTTTCCAAGCCTCGCAAAGGCTCGACCCCCTTGGGTCGTGGGATACACGTCCCCAAAGCCCACAGTTGTCAGAGTTTGCACTGACATATAAAAGGCTTCCTTGGTCGGTGCAAAAAATACCCAACACCATCCAACACTCACTATGGAAAGCTGTTTGGCTAGTACAAGTTTGGCCCCGGAAATCACCAACATCATCACCCGCTGTTAGGGTCTTGTATGGCAATGACTTTGGCACGCCGAACTGGTTTGGTACTACACTGGCAGCACCAGTGGTGCACTGAAGCAATGGTTGGCTGACCGCTGATTTTACCAGCTAAGCTGGCAGAAACTGCGCAAGCTAACGCTGAGTTGCGCTTCAACTGTGCTCCATCGCCAAAACCAAGCACTGTACTTACCAAAATGTGTGTGGTTGGCAGAAAAGCTCCGAACGTCCTCAGAAAATCCCAGAAAGTGCTCAAACGCACAATGAAATAGTCACAGTAAAGCAACCAACTGTACTTATCAACCAATGATCAACTGTAATTATTGGTCTCTGATGACCGCTCAGGACTCGCTACTTTGACACTGCCCTGATCTGTCTTCATTGGCGGCACCATCAGCAACGCCATCAAGCCCCAAAAACTGCTTCTTTCTAAGTCGGTGGTTTGTCTATGTGCGATCCTCAATAGGAGCGTCTGAAAAAGGTAGCTCATCTCCCAGCTTCAACTTGGTCCGTTGGTACTGACTCACACCACATGTAAAGACACACGCACAAGCACTAGGCTATACTATATCGACACGTTCCGGCTGGTTCGTCACGTCAACCCAAGCTTCTCTGGAGTTCTGGGAACCCAAATGGAAGCACAACCAACAAAAATGCAGGGCATTCTTCCAAAACTGCCACGTGGTTAGTGTCAATCTCCAAGGTTCGGCTGAAAACTGGTGCGAAGTTCCATGGCCATTTCATGCACACATGACCATAGATGACCACATTACCAATTGATCACGTGACATGGCTTAATTAACTCTTTCATAGAATTTTGCCAGCCCTCTTGTAGGACTGACTGAAAATCACTGCCCTCATTCCCCAAACCACCAGCCAGAGTGATGCGGTGAATGGAATGCAGCTCAAGAAGGGGACATGCAACAACCAACCTCAAGTACGAACTTTCATCACAACCAACCAACCATGGCTGCAGTGTATCCTTCCTGGGGTGAGCGTTACTGCAGTTCAGCATTTCACGTGGACGGCTGTCATCTTTTCACGTCGCCTGCGAACAGGTCTACTGGCCACCGAAGTCAATGACTCCTAGGCTGCCTTTGAACCCCGCTTTGAACACCTGATGAAATCTCAATAGCTGTGGGGTACTCTCCCAAATATCTCCAAAGACATCAGCAACTCAATGGGTAAGCTTAGTAACAAGTTAAGCACTCTTGCAACCGCTGCCGCTCTGTACAGCTTACCCCTCAAGCCTCATTGCAGTTTCGTCCAGGCTGTTGTGACTTCTGCTGTGTCCTCTTCGGCTTGAATAGTCCACCTTCCCATTACCAGCACTTAGGGGTGGATGGATTGATCCTGTCTGACAGCAAGCGTAAATGGAAACTATGGTAGACACATCCGCAGTAGTGTTGGTGGTTTAGCTTCAGATGCGCAAGTTAACATCAGCAACCATGTGAAGAGGTTCATATTCCAGACTTCGAATCTCGACTCCTTGGCTCAGCTGAAAATCACCTGGACCTGTGGTCAACAGATAGGCAATTCTCAGGTCATCCTGCTGTACAGTGGCGCCCTAGAAGGGTCGCTGAGCGTAGACCTTGGCAGATCCTTCGGGACAAACAACACGATTGCGATCCAAAGAACACCAAACGACCATATTGAGAACGCGAAACGACGCAAAATAGTCAACAGACTTTCATTCGTAATCAGTTTGGCAGAGACATTGCAGCCCTTGGATTGGGTGATTTGACCAAAGGGATCGGAAGAGGGCATTGGAATTTCAGATGAAAAAACATTGTACACATATGCGTGTGCGCATACTTGCTGTGCTCATAAATGAAGTACCAATAAAAAGATTTGACGAAAAGATAGTATGTGTATGTCTACCAAAATCTGATGTTGAGTAGCCACCACTTGTGGTCAACCCCAGTGATCAAAGCAGCCATTTCTCCAACACCCAGAAACTTTGTGAAGGCAACAGTGGTCGAACAATGGGCCAGAACTACGGCAACTACGGGACTACGGGGAGGGCTTCTTGGCTAGATGGTAGGGGCTTTCTACAGCAAATCATTCCGCCATATTATATTCACTCTTGCAAATTAGCCAGCATCATCTGTGCTACAACAAGTGTTTCGATCACCATGTGCCAATGTCATTTGAGAAAGAATCCAAGGAATTGCCAGGTCTCAAAAACTTGAAAGAAAAACGTAACAGGAATCCCCTGATAGCGAAATTTTGCCAGGAACCCGTACAGGAGGCGAGGATGCAACTTCAACATCAACACGTCCCGACTGGCTCGGGCTATCGATCACCTGGACCTGTGGTCAACAGATAGGCAATTCAAAATTCAGGACGTCCTGCGTCACCGTGACACCGGTTGCCCTGCAGACCGCGGCCGCCCTG
>VSDK01017696.1:229507-254507 GCA_009767595.1 Symbiodinium kawagutii | reverse complement strand
AAGATGCAACCACAATACCAACAGCACCACCCTCAACAATAGTCAATAACAACGAGACGAACAAGAACGAAGCAATTGGAACATGAGAAAACACGAACAACACAAAGTATGTTCACTAGTGCTAGTAAAAAGTGCTTCTATTTGTGCCAGTAGCATGACTAGTACTGCTGCTGCTACTACGTTACAACTTCCAATGTTACTTCTACAACGGTCTGCGGCAACTAGTGCTACAACAGCGAGAGCTTTGTTTGTGAATTGCATTCAGCTTGCTGCTGGGGGGTGACTTTGTTTTTCTAAACCAGATGAGAAAGGAACTCCAAGCTAATGCTGATGCTCCCCTGAATATCTGGCGTTGTAAACCTCTTTGGCTCTGCAACAATCATTTGACAACCTCGAAAGCACAAACGCACTTTGGACGTTGGCTTGGAGACAGCTTTCCGATTTCCGTCGTGCACAAAATTCATCCTGGGTCGTCCTGCCTTAACTTGGACTCAAATATTTTCATCATTAGCCACTCTTTATCACTATTGAGCCGTTATAAAACAACGCTGTCATGTCCACTGTTATCAAATTAGTGTCTGACTGAAATAGTGACTAATTATGAGTAGAAGGGGTCATCAATCATGACCGCGGAGTTACCAATAAGATGATCTGGCCACCTACAATTATTGTTTATTCCAGGCAGCCATCATTGCTAGTGATGCTGGTGTTGAGGGTACTGGCTGGTGGCTATAGCATCAAGACTATGAGTCAATTAATTAGACAATGATCCATAAACCATTAACATCATTATAGTCAATGACGGTTGATAATGGTTGATAATGGCTGATGATGTTGGATCCACTCTTGTAAAGCGCTTGCAATAGCAACATGTTTTTTTTTCAGAATCTGATTTTTCGGCCCTTACTGAACTTAGATTAGCCTTTATTGATTTCAAATTACAGAATGCCAGCTTGGTCCAGAGCAGCTGCAATAGTAGTGCAGCATTCGCAATAGCTGCAAATAATTTTCAGAAAATTCCAAAACTATCAGATTTCCCCTGACTAAATTGTAAAAGGGCTGATTTAAATTTAGTATTGATCCAGAAAGCCAGCTCAAAAGTAGTTATTACCTGTTGTCACTTGTCGTTTTTTTGTCCCCCGTATTGCTTTGATTCTGGCGTAATGAATGGTTTCTACTTGTGATTGAATTCTTGTCAAAAGTATAACTAGGCAAAGCAAATCTCTGCAAACTCAAAAATAATTATGTTCAAAACAGCTGGTTTCTTTTTAAAATCCTTTTAACACATTGCAAAAATCAGGTCCGCAAAGGGTACCCCCTTGCAGGCCCCCACATTGGCAATTAAACATTGAAATTAGCAACTGCGATAAGAATCGACCTCCCTGGCTCACTTCCATTTTTTCTTCCTTACCGTTTTGCAGTTGAGGTTAAATGGCTTTCAATTGTGATTGAATGCTATTCCAAGGCACAAGCAAAGCAAACCTTTACAAACTCAAAAAAAGAATACCTTGTTCAAAACAACTGTTTCTTCTCAAAATCCTTTAAACACATGCAAAAATTCAGGTCCGCAAAGGATACCCCCTTGCAGCCTTGCAGGCCCTTCCATTTGCAATTATGATTTGAAATCAGCAATTGCAATAAGAAACAACCTCCCTTGCTCATTTCTATTTTTGTTCCCTTATTGTTTCGTTATTGTGGTTCAATGGTTTTCATTGTGGCTAAAGGAAAAAAAAGAAAGGAAAGAAAAAAGCCTTTGGGGAGAGTCTTGGGGAGAGTTGGGATTTTGGATTTACAATTGCGAAGCACCCCCCCCTCTACTGTTGTAAACAAAGGATATGTGGGGTTGGTTTCAACATGTTTCAACCACAATGATTCATCCACAACAGTAAAAAAAAATGGGGGGGCCCTTTACTGTTGTGGATGAAACATTATGGTTGAAACATGTTGAAACCAGCAGCAACCTCTGCGGTGCCGTTCCCTGGAAGCTCGACGCACGAGGGACCCGTGGGGGGACCCTGTGGACCCAAAGGACTTGGAGCGGTGAAGAGGTCAGTGACTTGGATGTTGTCCGAAGAAATCTTCAGTTTGATGTCAGTTTCTCTAGTCTCACTCACCTTGAGTGGCTTGTATAACTGTTTAGTGGTAAGAAAACTGGTTGGTGGTTTCTCAGGGAGCCCCAAGAATGGTTGGTTTCTTACTAAAAAAACATGAACAAGCAAATGATTTGGGGGTACTCCTAGTTTGAGAAAAACTCAAATAAATGTGCCTTGTTGAGCGATGGGGTTTTTGTCAGTCATGGCCACCATTTTCAGGGGAACCAACGTCCAGAGTCCAGCTGCTATGGCATCACAATTCACTGTCATGAGGCTTCTTTCATACCAATTTGATGTCGAAGGCTCATGCTTGTGGACACTACCGGTGAAATTGAAGCTAGAAACTACGGATTCTAAACTTAAAATGCTTTGATATGGGGGTCACAATGCCGTAATGCAATATGACTGCTGTCAAAAGACTGTTCCCGGCGTTGCAAACTGTGACAAAGGGTACTGGGTAGCTTCCAGGAGAGATGCTCTGTGCTGAGCTGTAACTCTTCAAACTAGGTCTGCTGATGTAGTGGGACAGCCAGCTGATTTCGATATCATGAAATGCTAAGCAGCTCCAAAGTGCACAATAGCTGCTCCAAAAATGCATGAGATACTTACTTCTTGTTCTACTATCGTTTAAGTAGGATGGTACTTCATGACTTCATTTATCTTCCAGGTACTGTTGCTGGTGAGTTGATTGTTGGTGAGTCGAAAACTCACAGCGAAACACCTGTTTCGCCGTTATGTGTGGAACTTACCAAGGCAAATTTACTGATGAAGCATCAGAGTATGAAGTCTCATTCAGCTGCCAATTCAATATATCTATCCCCAAGTGGATGGAATATCAAATTGGACAATCCTGAACGGCTCAAGGTGTCAATATTGAGCGAAGGCTAAGGGAGATTCCATCTTCTCCAGAATGCATACCATGTGTTTGCATGTGTACCTAGCTGACGAAAAGAGCAGGGTACCGACTCCAATCCAAAGGTGTATCAGTTATCTACTGTATAGGCGACCTGGTCAGGCCAGCTAGAGGAACGATGGATCTACACAACATTTCTGGATGTGTCAAGTCTGCACAAAGGGGAGGTTCCAGAGCTTTTGGACAGCGATGATTTGTGAATGCTGTCTGAATGATTTCTGGACCGAGGAAAATGAGGAGCTGGATGTACCAGTCGTGATGCTCGATCTTGGTGCCCGAAACGAATCTGGATGGAACAGATTGTTTGGAAAATCCCTAGTTAATGTTGCAAAAAAACCTTGTCCCAAGATGTGCAACCAAAGATTTGACACATCCACAGGAACTGCTCGGAGCTTGGCAAATCGACTTCGGAGTTGCAGCGGTAGTGCGCGCTTGAAATTACTGCAGTGCCACGTGTAACAACACTGGGTCATTTTATAGGTAAATGTAGGCAAATATACCATACATGGAGTATCAGAGTGACACAAGATCCAACACTTCCATGCCTCCCTGACGTGTACAGCAATAAAACCATCTTATGAATGGTTTGAGTCAAACACTTATCTGCTCCCCGTTCTGCCCTACTCTTGAGGTCAAATTGTGGGCTTAGCTAAATTTGGGAGTCTTTATTGTTTTATCATTCACCAAACTCCCAAGTATCTCCGGTTTCCGACTTGAGCAACTTCTGAACCACAACTAAATCGTTTTATTGCTTGGTGTTCATAGTCTTCCCATACAGCAAGATACCAAACACCTACAAAAATGCAAATAAGCAAATTGGTTCAGGCAGTACAAAATGTTCCTACTACACTGAATGTTCAACTATCCATAGACGTAGGGGCAAACCACCAATGCTCAGTTTGATTTCGGATCGAGCGCATTTAATGTCCATTAGAGCGACTAATGAATTCAAAACAAGCACTCCTGAAAGCATTGATACCGTCCAACCGATCAAGTATTCATCTGGTTGGTCTCAACCCTAGGAAAATATCAGTCAACCAACCAATCTTTTGGGAATATTGGGGAAAACGCAAAAATGAAACCACCAACCAGTCAAGTACTCATTGATTTTGCTTTCCAACCTCCAAACTTGACATATCTGCTGTTGCCATGACTGGGCACAAACCTTTCCGTCGCTATGTTCACCCAACCTCATGATATCTCAGTTTTGTGAAAAATCACTCATCGTGATTGCCCCACAATCCACCTTCATTAAGTGCTCGTAGCAATTGTCCTTAACCACTTTAGTCATTGCTGACCATGTCAGTTGCAACAATGATTCCCAACACCCAGCATCATCAAATCATCAAGCAGTAAAACCAACAATGATTTTACATGAGATTAAGTCCTACACACTATTGGCTACAATCAATTGATAATCCAACGATGGAGTCAAGCCAAGCCACCGAGAGGTGGGGTTCCACCCCAGCACAAAAAGCAGGCGTTGCACGCGTCGACCCTTAACCTCTTTGTGCCGTGTGCTACAGAGCCATGACATTTCACGGAGCTTTGTGTGCCGATGTTCAAGCCGCTCACTTATTGTTTGCAAAAAATGATAATCTGACAGGTCAGGCTGCACAGATATAATGTGGTTGATAAGACACACCACATGCTTGTTTGCATGTATATATGTAAATACGATACATATATTTGTTACATACATACACACATACATCAAACATATCTTATATCTTTAAATAGAAAAAATATGTACCACACGTGGTAGTTACCCTATTCACCACTTAACGAACTGCTGGGCCACAGCTAAACATTCATTGCTTTGTCTTTTTAGCGTTCAGCAAATGATTGGCTGCATATATAGATACAATATATTATATATATATATATATATCTATATACATAATAACTGGTTGGCAGTTTCAACTAAAAATATTGGTCAACCAACCGTTTGTGAATGATTACTAGGGAAAATAAAAAATGTTTGAAACCACCAGCCAGATAATGTACTGTATGTACACTGTCTGCACCAATTCTCACCTTGACTTTTGCAATCATTCTCTTACTACTTTTTGGGACAGTTTGAGTTTTAGTCTTGAACAGCGACCATCCCCGAACGAATTTGCTTGCAACACATGGCAACATGCCAATGGACTTGAGACCCAAATTCTTGTTTCTTGAGTTGAGGTGCTTGAGACATATCAGGGTGGTGGACTACAAATAGGACCAGGGAATCACCATCTTAGGCCATGCAGATTTTTGCAGGACCATGACCACATATCTGATTCAGAAGTGGATTTGTTCAATCCTGATTGCTTGTTTGTCTGCTTGGTCGGCCCGCTGCTTAAAAAAATACGCCACATTAGACCCACGCCTTGTGGCCGCATGGCTCTGCGCAGCGGGGCATCTAGACGCGAGGCATCGGGTCAACATTGATTCAAACATGACCTAATGGCAATCAAAGTTATGTGGAATCTGGTTCCGGAAACAGCTGCGAAAACCAAGTGCTGCATGATGAAATACGATGAATCAATGGAAACGGCAATGAGTGAAATCATGAGGGAGCTTTCCATGATAGTCCGTATTTCAAGTTCGTTGTTCAGCATCCACAATGAAGTTGGTTTGAGGGCACGAGTGGGGCCTCGTGCTTGGCTTGCAGTGGGGTGGTGTGTGAGCCCAATGACCTCAGTACGACCTAAACCCTGCCTACAGATACTACTACCAGTCCCAATATTTGTTCCAAAGAACACCCAATTGGTACTCTCGTTGGTGGTTGAACCACCCCTGTGAAAATATTAGTCAACCAACTACTTGCTAATATAATTGCCAGGGAAAATATGGGAAAACAACAAATGCTTAAAACGGCCAACCAGTACTTGTCTTCCGTTGAAGCCTTGAGTGATTCTTTGAGTCAGTTGAAATTATCCTGAACCTCTGATATCAATATAATTGCTCAGCCGTGACGCCGGTCCAGCCGGGTCAGCTGAGAAAACAGGCAAGTCAACTGGCAACATGGATCAACAAAAATGTGAACCCATATACTGGGGTATAAAGGATGTTCAAAACCACAAACCAAATGTGCTTGATCAGCAATTGGAAGTTTGGTCCGCTATAGTGGTACCAATCACTCGCACAGTTTATCATTGGAGGACGGTAATACATGAATAGGAGAATGAGTTATTGATGGCTGGCTTAATAATAAGCACTGTTGAATAGGGCCTACTCTTTCAGGGAGCTAGCTGGGAAATTCATGCATGTATTCATGTTCTACGCATAAGTCTTTGCCAAATTTTGGTTGGGGAAGCCAGGGCAACAAAAATGTTTGAATTGTCCAAATCTGGGATTGGTTCCTAATCCAAGCTTATCACAAGCACACAGAATATTTCTGCAGTCTTTGTTCGGGCAACTATACGAAAAACATATGTAATGTATGTAAAGTATATGATTGCATATCATTGCATATCAATGAATGTCTGAAGATTGATGGGATTTATGCAGGATGAAATAGCATCTGATGACACATATGCACACAGAAAAAAATCTTGTAAAGCGTAATCATTGTTTACAAGCACATCCAGATTGCTGAAGAGAAACATTAAGAATTGAAAGCAACGCAAATCATCAACGTTCGTAGCAGCAAGTACCAGCTGGACCAACGATTTTCGGGAACCACGGGGCTTAGCCTTCCGAATTGAACAGCTGCTCAAATCAGACCTGGCGGGCGGCGTTCCTGAAAATGATGCACCAACTATTAGTGGAGGTTCTCAAGCCATAAGGAGCCCCAAAGTTATGGTTGGTTTGTCACTGTATTGGTATATGGAAGGATGATTTGAGGGACCCCTATTAAGAGAGAAACCGCCATGTGAATGAAGCAGCTGTGCGTGAACGAGTCAACTAATCGTGAGTGAACCTACCGTCAGTGACTTAAAATGTTGAAGAACAAACTATGAGTAAAGCAAATGTGAGTGAACCAGCTATGAGTGCACCAGTCAACCAATGAGAAAATCAAAATGTTGAAAAACAACTGTCAGTGAACCTTAGTGAACCAAGCATGAGTGAACCGACTATAAGTAAAACAAAATGTCGAAGAACCAACTATGAGTGAACCAGCTATGGGTGAGCCAGTCAACAAACTTTGAGGAAATCAAAATGTTGAAGAACCAACTATGAGTAACTAAACATGTTGGAAAACCGACTAGAAATGAACCAACTGGGAGTGAACCAGTCAACTATATATATATAATCGTGAGTGAAACAACTATGAGTAAATCATAATGTTGAAGAACTGACTATGAGTGAACCAACTATGAGTGAAACTATGAGTGAACCAAATCTGAGCAAGTCAAAACATGTTGAAGAACCAACCATGAGCGAACCAACTCTGAGTGAACCAAATTGTTGAAGAACCAACTATGGGTAACTCAAAGTGTGAACCAGTCCAGCTATGCGTGAACCAAAATGTTGAAGAACCAACTATGAGTGGACCAAGTATGAACAAACCAACTATGAGTAACTCAAACTGCTGAAGATCCAACTATAAGCCTGAGTGAACCAGTTCTCGGAGAACCATTCACGGACAAACCAACTATGAGAAACTGAAGATGTTGAAGAACCAACTATTCAAACATTCAACTCAACATGTTCAACACATGAGTAATTAACTCAACATGATCATTCATACTATTCAACTCATTTGCGAATTACTTCAAGTACTTAATAATATTCAACATTACTATTCAACATTATTCAATTAAACATGAGTCACTCAACAACTTCAGCACTAGGATACCGACCGTATCCTCTGTTTGGTTCAGGTCTTTGACATGCCCGGAAAGACTATCCGATTTTCATTAAAGGCAAGGCAGCCAAGGGTATGCAGCTAACGCGCCTGTGGTCGTGATTGAAGCTTAAGAATCCCCTAAGAAGGGTCTCCCGTTCAATATTCCTTCGCTGAGATTGAGAGTGAAGCTGAGCAATTTGTTTTGAATAACTTTGCTTTACCTTTTTTGCACATCTTAGTAATCTCGGCAATGCTTTATGGATTGATTCAGATTCAATTGATTCAAGTTTCCTGTGGATCATCGGCACTACCCCCAGGGTTGCCAGCTATGAAGGTCTATCTGCTCAAACAAGGGCACAGTCTGGCCTCCCTATCAAATGTAAGGATTCCCGATGATTCCCCATCCCTGATGAACCACCACGATTAAGCAGTGATGAACCACTTTCACTATCAGAATGGGTAACTAAATCCTGGTTGATCAACAATAATTGACAGTGATATTATATAACACATCAAAACGTATACATATATATATATATACATATATAAAATATAAATATAGATATACATATACCTTATATGTAAACGTATGTAATTATATAAGTCATCTAGGTGCATGCCCTGCCAGATTCTATCCACTCAGCATCCGTGCTGCCTTTCACTGGTGTTCCGAAGAAGAGAACTGCTCATGCAGTCACACCACGCTTCCACGTGTCCACATCATCAAAGAGAAAGTCCAAGTCATCCATGTCCTCGGCTTCAAAAGCTGGTATATGTACATTGTTAATGGTAATTTATTGTAAACCACTTACATGCATAGTTATGAATCATTGTACTTGTGCCAGCTCTTGACTTGTCAATATGTATGGCTGGTATTATTGGTGATCCCCTTGTTAAGAATCATTATTAACCGGTAACCATTGCAAACCAAGCAGGATGACGAATGTTTTGACGACTCATGCCACTCAGTGCTTACAGCAATTGATGGCTAGATCCATGGTTAATCATCATTATAAAATCATAATGATGGTCAATAATGGCCCAACCAATCTTGATCATAAGTTGGTTGTTGGCCATAATGGCGAATCATTATGGATGATGCTTGCTGTAGTACTTGTCCACGCTAGCCAATGATCATCATCAAACAACAGCCATGCAATTTTGTTCGGGGCCAAAATGGCGATTGTGTGGTTTAATGATTTGAAGCATCTGGTGATGAATGGCAACCACAGATTCAGATTGCAAGATGTTGAACTGTTGCGTTTCATATCCTAGATATATACTGTATTTGTTTCTTTGATTAGTTGCTGCTGGTGCGGACAGATCCATGTTGTTTGATCATATTATCTGATATGAATGGAATCTAGCAGTCCATCTTAACAAACTATATCATTAACCTAACCATAATCTCGATATTGATGTAACCTCTATATTGATGTAGCTATTATCTCAACATCAATTAATCGTGGTCAATCATCATTGAATATACCCCCACTGTTCTGTTGGAAGGTGCACCTCCTCAAGTAATCAGCGCTGGGCTTGTGCAAAACATATCTAGCGGACTCTAGCGGCTAAGCTGTTTATGATCGACCATGATCGACTATGATCAACCTTTTTTTTCTTGGGGATCTTACCCTTGAGGGCTACAAAAAAAAAGCTGAGTTGATTAGAATGACGGATGAAACACAAACTACCGAGTCATCATGATGACGTTGAGACTTCGTAGGACGCAGCAAGGTTGTGCTACAACCAACACTACCATAGCACCAACAGCTGGGTCGCCCACAGCATGCTGCCAAGGTGCCACCCCAGCTTCAGCTGAGACTGAGCGACTCCAAACCAAGGCTGGACCATGGAAGCGCTCGCGGATCTTTTGCTTCTCCTGACCCACCGCGGCAGGGCACGGAGAGAGCGCTGCGATGGAGAGAGCGCTGCGGCACGCGGACGCGACGCGATGACGGCTGTTGAGTTTCGGGGTTCCCAGGGAAAGGCAACAAAAATCGTTGGTTTATGTATGAATGGTCAAACTGGATGATAACTGGGGGGGGTCCCCTTTGACTTGAGGAACAGCCACATCAGCTGCGTCAAGCTGAACGTTAAGACTTGTGGGGTGTCTCCAGTGGCGGTCTCTGGCACGTCCGATGGCAAGTGTGGGATGTGGCTTGTTGTGTGCTGGCGAAGGCTGAAGGGCCGCACTGACGCCCCCCAACCATCCCCATGGCCATTAAGAGGTCATCGGCTCAACATGCGTCGTTCAGGAAATTGCATACGTCAGACTACTCGTGGCAACATTTGTCCACCTGTTCCAGGCAGGAAAATACTTTGCCATGTGATGGAAATAGATGGGCAGGTATACAACAATTTACAAAACAACAAACTAACTCAACCAAATCATCACTGGTGAACATCCAGAATATAGCATGGATTAGTATGGTGCTTCAATGCCCTGATGACTGAACTATCAGCAAAATGCTCATCACCTTTGCTCTGGTCCCTAGAAGTTGTTGCGGGACGTGACTGCTTGTTCACCGCCGCTGCAGTGACATGGTTCTAGGAAAATAGCGACGATGCCATGGGCAGTGCCTTCAACTACTCTGAGCCATGGGAAGTCCAGCAGTTAGATGCTGAGTCACCAGCTTGTCTGCTGAAAACCTGATGGTGGTTTGGCGTTGTTGTGGATCTACCACTAGGTATGATTTGCAGCGTTTGTATATACATTATATGCATACAGAGACACCCAATGACACCTGTAATCTACATATGTCCTCAATAGTTGATGGCTTCATCCGCGTAGTGTTTTGTGTCCATCTGCAGTTTGTTTCATAATTCGTACTTCCATGGGGCTCCGCCGTTTGAGACAATTGCGTGCATGCCTCAGAATGTCAGCAACTTGTGTGTTGCAAGTCACATGTCCTCTAGATTTCCAAGACTGTAACTAGCACGGGCCTGTTTTACTCTGCTGGATCTACTACCTCATCCCCTATCATTAGCGATAGTATGGATTTTGGTCAATTTGCAACTCTTTTTTTGAGTATTTACTGTAAGGCAAGGTCTGGCCTAAGAATTGATGATCATGTGAATCATGTGAATCATGTGGCTGCTAATGCCCAATGTCCACCACTGTCCACCACCATCTATGAAACACAAAATACTTCAGGACCAGGAGGTCCCCCAAGCCCACACCCTCCGGATGCCTGAAACCTTTCTGAAAGCCTGGGCAAGAGCGCGAACACAAATTTCAAGAGGGAAACCTGACAAATTTGGAGGTATCACTAGGGGTATTGGGGTTTGCCATAAATGGTGGTACTGACTTACCGTCCAAAAATAGCCATTCTCAATACAAATAGAACACTTCGGGGGGTGCAAAGAAACTGAACCACCTTTAATGCTTGTGATGGCTCTTGGAAAACGAGTTCACACATTCTCATAAAACCACCTAAGTAACCAAGAAAAAAACTGGAGTCAGTGTTTCGCATGCCTACAAACACCAAAGTGAGGAATGAACTAAATTTGAATCGCAACATGTTGCCAATACTTTTTGCAGTACACAAAGGAAGGGCATCCTCAACTACCGTCAAACATAGCATTCTCAGAAGGAGAAACCAGAAAGTAATAGGGGACGCGATTGACAATGCACAACTTGACAGAAATTGAAATCACCAAGAAACGTCTGAAACATATTCTAATCTGTTTTAAAGAGGCTATGGTATCAAAGGATAGAAATATGTGGTGATTTCTCAAAATCAGGGACTCCTCAAATCATCCAATATCAACCACTTTTAGTAACAAAACAACCATTTTTGGGATCAGCAAACTGGCTTGAGAAACACGGATGATGTATTTATAAAATTCCCTATTGTTAACCATTATAATCCCCTAAATCATCAAAACCCACCAGTTCAGCTGGCTTAACCATTCTCCCCAAGAAATCTTTCACCCAGAAACTCTTTCAAAGTCAAGGAATTCTCCTGCCGCTCCACGGACTCGGGAGATTCGTCCTTCTCAATGACTGGCGTCAAATCGCTCACCCGAGACCGCAGGAAGCCCGGAGAGGTGCGTGGGCGCCCAGGGCGGCGGCCAAGCCGAGGCTTGGGGTGCAACGGAGGACGCACCACCCACGAGGTGATCTGGTCGTCACCTACGCCCGGCGGAAGATGTGAGATTCCTAGGGTTAGAACATGTTTAGAACCGTTCATAATGCTTGTCAATAAGGGGCAGTCAATCAATCATGTTTTTTTAGGAATGAAGTACAGCAAATATACAATGATGATTCAGGGGTCAATGCATGTACCAAAGCTTTGAATAGCATTGTTTCAAGAGGTCCCATCTACTGTAGCCGCATTACAGCTAACAGAAATACAGTGCCCGCATTGTGGCAACAGTCGCACGATAGTTTCCAACCTTTGAATTTGCAAGCGCCGTGCTTCTAGAAGGTCGATATCATTAATTTTAATGCATAGACATTACAAGAGTATGTTTTGGTTGGTTTTGTGAATCATTTGTAATGCCACAGGATGCCATAGGATCTCCACTTCACCGGCCCCGTCCAACCCGTCCAAGAGATTGATTTCACTGTAAAAAGAACAGCATAGAGACACATAGAGTCTATTTCCATTCGAAGTGCGTCCTGAAAACACAAGAAAGCCCTGCTTTTTGCTTGGGGATCGAGAATCCTGAACAAATGCGAAAGCGAGAACAACTTCGTCACCCTGATCCCCAAAGCATATTGCCAAAATTTATGGCTGTTCATAACCTCCCCCAATTTGATCATCACCAACCATGACTTGATTCCCCCACCACTCACTCGCGTGAAATTCGCTGCGCCGAAGCCTTCCATCGGTTCGCTCGTGTTTTTCCCAAAGGTCACTGCAGCAGGAACGTCACGGGTCGACGACTGCTGAGCGTCCTCACCTGTGGCGAGCGTCTCGCGTGACCTTCGATGTTCTCAGGTGCCTGGTTGGTGGTTTATTTTGCGTTCGTAAAAATCTGAAGTAATCCAAAAACCATCCCAAATAACATGGAAAACATGGGAAAACCAAATGAAAACAACAAACGTCTCAAACCAACGAAGCTCCGGCAACCTGGCTGGTGACCATGTTTTTAGCCAGGTTCAACACTCACTTGATGAGACTGTCATGTGAGTCACGAGGGAAACTTGCGGCCACCATTTCAATACCTGAATCGTGGTCACAAACACCTTGGGCACACAAGGTTATTCATCAATGGTCTTGAGTCATGGGCTCAGTTTCATTGCTCAGATTCACCTGTTCTTCGTTAGGAGTCTCGCCAATAAATGTGCAATCCCCATACGTACTGATCCTTGCAGGTCAGACTTGAACAAGGATTGCTGTCATGATTGATCATGAATTGAACTAACATATGCTAACGTATCAAGGCCAACTTTACACGTCAGTGAAAATTTACCGTGTCTTGATCACCGCGATGCTGATCGCCAAAAAACTTCAGGGAGTACAGTTTACATGGTGAGATCAACAACCTCATGGCTGTACAGCGGCTGTACGTGTTTTAGTTTGTGTGCGTGTTTTGGATTTGTTTCTGCAACTGCAAAAATAATGCACATCCCGCCTTTTCTACAAGATGATGACACTTGGTGCACTCACAACTAAATCCAAGTCACTAGTACCATAGAGTGGACAGCATCATCGTCTGAACAAATCTTGGTTGAGAAATCACTGGGTAAGGCAATACCCATCCGCAGCCACCCAATCTGTGAGACAAGTGCTGTTCAAATCCATTGCAGTGATGATCGGCTATATAATCAATTGCAGTACCACTTAATTCTGGATACAAGCCAAAATCCGTCAAATAATCCCATTGGATCCACTTGAGACCTGGATATAAGCCAACCATCAATCTTGACATCTTAACAGACCGGAGTCATTGGGTGGGCACAAAATCTGAACGCTGACAGCCATACAGGGTTGGCTGTCATGCTCTACCCATCAGCTCTTCCAATCCTGAAGTTCTTCGTGCATGAATTCTCACAGCTTTCGTTTGGGGGTACCCCCGGTTGCTTTCAATCAACACGTCACATTGTTCAGCTCACTTGCCTGCGCTGTCCAAGCAAGACAGTTCGATTGCCATGGCCAAAAGGAAAATAAAACTGAGCCAAAAATGACTTCGCAAGTCGCGATGTTTAGCCGCCTGGAAACCTTGTGGTTCATGCAGTGACATGCTGGCTCCGAATCTGGTGGTTTGTTGCCAACCACGCTTTGACCAACTCCAAAAGAGTGGCGACTGGCTGTTCGATCACCCGTGGGGTTTGCCACTGTCCCCACAAACAACACGAATCACTAGCGATATGACTACAATAGGCTTGTAGAAATCAAACAGTTTTTTCATGTGGATTTTAGCTTACCAAGTAAACCCCAGCTCTGCTCCATTGTTTTCCACCATGAACATCAATCAATGACAGTTTCCCAGGGTTTCTCTATAATATAATTATCGTGATTTTCCGTTGCCATGTGAAATGACCGGAGTGTATCTCTTTTCGGGCTGCCATTCTGAGTTGTTCATCCATCAACAAAAGCTCCCTGACCGCCTGTATTGACAAAACAGCTAAGCCGTGGTTCTTCATGGTTGATAGGAAGATTGACCCATGCTTAATAATGACTGATCAATGTTGAATATGTGTCAATTGTTTGACGCAACTGTCTCTCTTATTTCCTGCAACCACAAACTCTTAATAAGAGGTCATGGACAAAATTGCAGAATGTGAACTGGATGTTGGAATGGCCTGGGTATTAACGTGTTCTGTTTTATTGTTTCCACTCCATTCAACGTGAATTGAAGAATGCACCACCAAGGAGCAAATGACGCAAGCTAGCCTTGTGTGGGTATTCTCCATAATTGAGTTTGATCAAGGTTTTGTTGATCCACAAAACCCCAAATGACCATGATTGTCAACCAGATTTATTGCGTTTATTGCTGTTCCGATGACCATACTACACATTCCTTCCACTAAGATCACAGTACGACAATGATCCATCGAGCGAATTGTATCAATATGTCTGGCAGTCTAAACACCGAAGGTGCTCAATCCTTTCCAGTTCACTTATTTTCATTCCTAAGTTGTCGCGATCACGGCGTCAGTTGGTTACATCGTGGAGCTCTGTGGTGATTGCCCATGAGGTGGCCAGCATAAAGAGCTCTATCTACCATGCTGCACCTTGCTCACCCAGATGCCCAGGTGGATTTGTCTTCGCCAGGGTAATAGGTGAAAAAGACCTTGGCTTCGGCCCTGCTTCCAATGACCCACCTGGCCCCAGTCATCCCCGCCCTGGTTCCTCGCTACCCCTGGCCTAAACCGGGGGCTACATGAACCATCGAATACCCTGTCTCGCCCCTTGCAATGCCCCATGACGACTTTCGGGGAACTGCAGAGGTTCCAAGCATATTCAACTCCAATACTTTCAAGCACTGGGGTTCCCTATTTTCAGACAGCACCATATATAGTTGGTATATCCTCAATTTCATAGTTGCTTAGTAGCCGTTTTTTATCATCACATATAAATAGTCATAGATAGATTTAGAGAGTTGGTATATCCCCTACTATAGTCGGCTATTCGCCCATAATTGCCATCATGACGAACAGTGACGAACCATTGGTACAGTAACTCTCATCCTGCAACCTGTTGCGGTGTTGAATCCTGTGACGTAGAGGTCATTGGTTGCGAGCTCAACCGGACGGTTAGATCAGCAACAGAGCGACTCCAAGCTCATGTAGGGATACCAATCAGTTTGAGACAAAACCTAAGTGGTCTGGTGTAGCCACCCTTCCCGGAATATGTATATAATCATATATATATATATATATAAATAAATATAAATATATATATAGAGAGAGAGAGAGATTTAGATTGAAAAATGAATAATTAAATGAAAAATATGTATGTATATATATATATATATCTTTAATATGTGTTAATACATATATATATATATTCATATTTAAATCCAAATCTTTATGTTTATATCTCCAACTAGTGCTGATTTCATCATTCCACGATCAAAGTTACATTCAGGTGTTCGGGTCATTTCTAGGCTTGGTGAGCTTCTGGCAGTTGGGACGAAGTGAGCTTCCCAATTGCCAGCCCCCGTGCTTTGGCTGGTCCATCAAACCATGCATCGCCAAAACAGCTCGTTAGCAAACCAAACATGAGAATCTGTGGATGGTTGAAAGATATCTTCTATGGACATTTGTTCTGGGCGGTTGATTTCAATCCTGATAACGTGCGTTCCCATAATGTACTTAGAGCCATCGAACCTGCGGTCAAACTTCGAGAATATTTTTTCCTATGATTCACCATTGTCGTTGGTTGGTATCCTCCCATAATTAAGCACCACTACCACAAACCAGTAATCATGCATTACAATTGTCAAGCACTTTTAAGCACTACACAAATACGCATACCGTATATGTACACATACCGTGTATATATATATATATATATAGATAGATATATGTATATGTATATGCATATCTTATCCACATGCCTTAACATATATTAACATGCAAATTAACATATATTGACATGCATTCACATATATATTTATCAAGCTTGTGTTTCCGCACCATGGCATCCAGCGCCCAGCAACCGTTCCGACGGCCAGCGCCAAGATCACAGGCCGCAGCGTCTGCATGGCTCCCTGGCGAGGCCCAGGGTTCATGACAGCGCCGTAGCCTGTGGTAGCCTGGATTTTCCATGAAGCGAGTTTCTACAAGGATAGGATAGGTAAGTCATCTACGAGCATGGTGGATTATCCATTGCGCTTTGTTAGATCACCAGAGTGTAAACTAACCTGGCTGGCTGGAAAATCCTCCGTCAATGGATGCAAATAGCCAGGGTATCCCGGATACTAACAGCTGGATTTTCCATAGCCAAGTTTCCAGAGGCTACTTGAGATAGCAAATTATTAGCAAACCCCAAAGCCACAGGGCAAAAACCATCTGTTGATTCCTATGCGCAGTGCTTCCAAGGGTATCACCAAACATTTGCTGGTTGGTGGCTTCCCTATGAAAAATGTTAGTTAGTCAAGTGTTAGTCAAACAACCATTTGTTAACAATTACTTAGTACTTACTATGAAAAAACATGTTTAAAACCAACAGTTGGTTGTTACAGTAATACAGATCAATTATATAATTAGCTAATTACTATGAAATGTTAGTCAGTTATTAGTCAAACAACAGCCAGTTGTTTGTGCAATCCTCGAATTGCTCATACCATCGTCCAGGGTGGTTTAGTTGATACACCATCTGCTTGGAGCGGGACATTGCCATGGAGGGTAAGAAATCGAACAAACACACACGCTAAGTCATTGTTCAAATCAAAAGGATTTGTGCCAAAATAGGGTAACCAATGACCCACCAAAAATAGTAATTTTACTAGGATACCAGGAAACCATTGGGTTTTGGAGGTGCCATTATTTTGGCACATACCCAAATCTCAACGGAGGTTGATGGAGATTGAGCAGTACTATCTTAAAAGCCACACAAAAAGAGACCGTGTCACAAAGTCGCAAAGCCTCTAGTCGTATTAGGCGCTTCAAACCGCCGTATTGAAATTGGGTCCATCGAAACATGAGCAACTGTAGGATCGCAAGAGCGACTGCTCCAACGACAGCAGAACAATGCAACACATACAAATTAATAATTGGTTTGATTAAATAGTGAACATGTGTGTTTGTCCGAAACGATTAATTAGTTTGTTAATTGGTTGCTTAATAAATGCAATAAATTAATAATGTTCTGTATTGCATTGATTAACTCTATGTTGATGCGATGACAAATATAGAGTACACGTCACATAACAAACATCACAGGATTAACAACATAGTCTACTCTGGTACAGGTCAGAAGAAGTTGATTATGACATGCAGCTATTCCAAACCACGCACTGAAAGAAAGGAACGAAAGAAATGCGAAAACAACAAGTGGGTGCGAACCCTACATGATTAAAGATGCGACATCATGAAGAGTAGTGAGCCCAGCAAGGAACCCTTTCGGGACTGAGAGTAAAAACACCATCAACAACGGGTAGCGTGACAAAACATCACTTCAATTGAAAAAAGAACATACAGGGCACAAATACAAGGAAACAGAACTGCACCAAACCATGACAACATGTGGCAAGACACGACAAACCAGAACACACACACACACATACAAAGAACACAAAGTGACAAAACATGACAATGAACATTGATAAACACAAACAAATCTAACAATAAAAGACAACGACGTGGCTACGAGTACTTCCTAATCATGGAGCAGCCGCTGGGCTCACTGGATGAGAATCGCTCCAAAGAAGTCTGTAGGGCGGTCAGGACACCACATCTCGCAGCATTGGTGAAAAACTCTCAAAACCGATACCCCAACTGATGGCTGGTGTCTCAGAGAACGAATCTCCCACCGATGGATGAGCTCGCCCCACACACATTTGTTTCTTTTTCACGGGTCCAAATGATCTTGAAGGGATTGTTGAGCAAACACAATCTGAGACGAAAGCAGTAGAACATCAGGCAGGACAGCAATAGCACCGGCAGATTTTGATGGATTCACGAAAATCTGATAAATCAAATCATACGACGGGATTAGAGTGTGCTTATTTATGGAAAAATAGATATCTTAAACTACACGATGTCAGAAGTTAATTTTGTGTGGACACACGGCGAAAGCATTTAAGGTTGGTGTGCTGATATGTGGTCTAAAGCAGAGGTGCACCCACAAAATGGTGGTTTTCCATGGTTCTATTGACAATGATGTTCTTCCTGCTAATGATTTATGAGGATGGCTCAACATTGACCAACCAAATAACCAAATATATCCAAATATTGCTTAAGATGTTTGGCAGGGGTACGGGGTATTGAGTAACATCCATCAACAATCAAATCAAGCATGACCCATCATCTAAACTAAAACATACTAACATCATTCATTTATAAATTCATAACATCCATATATACTAAACTCCTCCATATCAAATCACTTCCCCACTCAAAAGTTGCGCATTTTCGGGTGCTGCAACCGGGCCATGGCTGACAAACCCGGCCCGTTGCGACCTTGTACCTGGGGCGGCTGTGCGCCGCAGCCGCGGCCACGGCAGGGTGGGTCAAGGGCACTAGGTGGCGCTGGGTGCCCAGGTAATGGTTGAAGAGCAGGGAGAAGACCACCTGGTCGTTGGGACTGGTGAGGCGTGGTGGTTTCTCAAGCCATGGGGGTACCACAAAGTTATGGTTGGTTTGTTACTATAAAGGATTACTAGTCTGGATGTTTTGGGGGTAGCCCTATTTTGAGAAACACCCATGTGGATGACTAGTGGTCACTGGCTAAGTTAACCTGGCCATGGGATACTTAACTAGCTTAAGTATCCAGTGTTAGCCCATGACTAGTGGATGACTACCTGGCCATGGGTAGGAATGAAGTATGGAACCACTATCAATTCAATGGTTGGGAATGGTGACATGGATCACTTTGTGGCGAGCCATGGTTACCTAGCATGGTAATGGATGGTAATCACTAGATGGTACTAGATGGTAATGGCATGGGCTCACTTCTTGTGGGTTAATCACTATGTGGGAATGGATGGTACCGGTCAATCAGCTTTAATAGTTGATCAATTCGACATCGTCAATGGTCAATCACTTTGGTTGATGGTTGTTAGTCATCTTCGTGAAGGTCAATTTACCAAAGCAGTCAAATTAGTTAATCAAATAGGTGGTCAATAACTCCGAAGCGATCACTATGGCTAATCACTACGGAAATGGCTCATCAATTAGCCATGATTTGTCAATCACTATGGCAAATCAAAGGTTGAATGACTCCAAGGAGATTAGCGAACCGTTGGTCAGTGATTTAACCGTTCGTCAAGGAGAATAGCCTATGGCTAAGGATTTTGGCGAGCCAAACCACTGACCAGCATTGGTTATGGCAAGATTTGCGTCGTCAACTCATCGACCGGTGCATCGCCAATGCATGGCTGACTATGATGACTATGGCGCCGGTCACTGGATAAGGATCAACTATGGCCAATCAATAGATAATGATGTTGAATGACTATGGCAAATCAATGCATAAAGGCTGTGGCTCTTGCTAATCAACAACAATGTTTGGTGAATATGTTTGGCTGACCAATGGTGAATCAATGGTGAGTATATATTGGTTCATCACTATTGAGAATGGCCAATCACTCGTGGATACCAGGTCGAAGGAGTGGTTGAGACCAATGAACAAAAACTGAAGTGCGGCCAATCAATGAGTTGACCACGGCATATGGGCATATCCCAAGACATGACTCAACGGAGCAACCATTCCTTCCGGATGCTTTCAGGCTTCGAGTGGGATGTGTCTTAGCTTGGGCCCGTGAAGAAGTGATAAGACTACCCCTTGTGTGCCCAGCTGATATCAACCTTTCCCCCACCAATGGGGCTCCAGGTGTGCCTAAATCAGCTGAGACACTGCGATGATGCTGCAGCCGAAGATGGAATACACTGCACAAAAGGCTTGTGCTGCATAGCTGCTGGGTGACATATCGCCATACCCCACCGTGGTCAAGATCTCCGCACATACATAGAGTGCTTCCTCGGATATGTGGAAACATTTCATACAAGGTTCACTAAAACAAGAATCCAGGTGTACATCAGCCAGGTCTAGATCAGCACCCCCAACTTCTTTTTCATGCATGTTTACACATTATTTGCATTTGTTTGCACTACGTTTTACTTTTTATTACATTAGTTCATCCTTCTCTTGATTTGTTTTGATGTTTTTGCACACCAAAAACATGTTGATCTAATACCTGGCCGATCTAAACCTGTAAATTCTTTTAGTGAAAGGTGGTGCCAGCAAAATAGCTAAGCTCAGTTATGATTCCGGCAAGTACCAGTTGTTGTAGATGTGATGTAGTCAAATGGCTTCTTAGCCACCTTATAATTGGAGGTTACCACTAATCATTGTTTCGGAATGAACGAACAATTGTTCTGTGCCCCCATGTTGTGGACCTTCACAATCAAGACAAAATATCATCTGTGATCACAAGCCGTTTCTGGCAAATCTCAGCATATTGCACAGTGCAATTACATGAAAAAACATCAGTCAACATTATTCCGGACATCAATTGCTATTGTTGATCATGATTCGCACCGTCGGATCGCTGAAAACTCTTTGTGACTGGGCTGCCACCGTAACATAACTCTAAACTTTATAAGCTATCATTAAACATAAATAATTGTCATTGCCTCTCTTTATAAAGTCATAAACTAAAGTTTTAATGTTATAGACACTGCCTCTCTTTATAACTTTATAATCAGCGTTAGAAGCTATCATTGACTCTCTCAATATAACATAAATCATTATTCATTGCCTCTCTTTGGTCATGATCAATCACCCTTAGTCACTGCTGAGCTTGTCCATGGCAGCCCACCTCACCCGGCAGGTTGCCCCAGTAAGACACTCATCAGCTGGCATCCAGTCACCCATGGTGGTTGGGATGACCCTCAAACGGATGTATAGGTGTTTCTTAAAGTAGCCATTTTTATTGGTCTATGAAGCAAAACATAACAAACTACCATTTTAGGGGGTTCCCTATTTTAAGAAACCACCAAGATTGGTGATGTAGCTATCAGCATCAGCATTTGAGATCCAAGGTATGAGCAACAGCGCCAACAGCTGGCGTGTTCTTCGATGTCAACTCGTCAAGGCATTTTTGTTTATAGCTTGGGTGGGGCAACTGCCACCTGTTTTCATGGCAAGGGAAACCACAAATGGTGAGCATGCCAAACTAACGTTACATTTCTGCTAGCGACAGAAGTGCCTAGTTGATCTAGGGTCATTCTCAGCCCCAACATAAAACAACACCTGAGCAACCACCATCAATCGTTCATTCAAAACTCCTGGAAAATATCATGATGCCTCACCGTGGCTTCAGGCTCGCCGAGCTTCCAGCACAGTCAGCCGGCGCACCTTTCCCAAGACCTGCAGCCGTGAGGCTAGCACCAATCCGCCTGCGTTTGTTGAGAGATTATAGAGCTTGATAGAGATGGATTGCTGTATATAGAGATGAAGGATTATTGTATCTCTATAAGGATTACTGTATCTATGGAGAAAGTATCAGATTTGGGTTATGCACACCCCCCAGAATGAGCAAAACACCAACCACAGGGAGACCCAACGAAGAGCTTCGGCTCAACACCGCATAGAAATAGAGCTGTAGAGTGTGTCCATAAACGGAAACCCTAATCATTTTATGATCCGGATTCATGGGAGTGCATGGGATACACCACTGACATATAAATTATATATCTCTAGGAAAAACACCAAGTCGCGAGGCGTAGTTCTTGATAGAGATCACCATGTGCTCACTTCAAGGGCTTGTAATGATGTCACTTGGATTCTCAATGTGTGGGCCACAAGCTCTACTGGAACAGTTTCCAGTCTGGGATTAAGCTCAAAACTCGACCAACCCAGGGCCAAATAAAGACTATAGATCTAGGATGGCACATCTGCCATCAGAATCTAAGAATCTACTCCAAGGTAATGGGCCCCTGCTCCTCTGAACCAACTGAGCGCATAAACAGACTTGAACAGTCCCGAAACCATTGGTGCAAGTGGGTTGTCCAATAGTTCTACTATGGGGTATAAACTAGATAATCATACTCTGCAGCGTAGGATGCACAGTTTTGCCCTCAAAGCCACAACGGTTTTGACATTTGGCTATGGGTCAAAAGCCCTGCAACTCCTATAGCAAGTCCAGTAGCAAGTCCTCCTAATGACCAAATCATTTTTCAGTTGTTCACCTCCCTATGTTTTGGATGGTTGCTTTTGACTGTTTTCCCTTTAGCAAGGAATCCGCACTGCCAACTTAAGTGGACAGTGAGCCCTGTTGACCACCATGATGGAAAACAGCAAATCACAAAAGGTTGGTATTGACCCATAGCCATGTCTCAATTTGGGATCTTCAGTATTTCAGAGCCGTACCGATATCACATGTTCTCCTGGTGATAATTGCAGAGCATCTGATGTTTCCCTCTGTGCGTGCATTGAATCCACCAGTCAACCTCGCCCAAGAAAAAATGTACAAGGAGTCATCATGGCAAAGTGGTTTTGCACATGGCTCTGCTTCTTTTCTTACTTCCCCAAATTCCAAAACTCTCACTGGAATGAACAAAAACAAAGAACAACTAGCAACAACCTATGGGGCCTGTGGATCTCAAACCGCACCCCGCCGTAGATCATTGACCTTCAAGTGCCGGCATGGCACGGAAAAGTTGAGGATCTGCGTGAAGACCATGATGCCAATGACCACCCAGGCCACGACAAATCCTCCACCAACCTGACCAGATTTTCAAGTTCTTCCGGGCATTTCTGGGACAAGCTCAAGACTGTTAGGAAAACGATTGGTAGGATTGCGACCCTCAACTGACGGTTCTCCAGAAACCTTTCACAATCCGTTGTTTTCCAACAGGGTGTGCTGCGTGGGCCCCATAGGTACCCGTGACAGGACATCAACCCAAGCAAAAGATTGCAGTTGTTGAACTTTCACGTTTGGCACATACAGTAAGACTTCCCCTGAATAGTCAGGATAAATCGCCATATATACACAAAAAACATGTTGTGCACAGGAAGGATATACAGTGATCTACCCATAAGACTGATGATGACTTCAGAATGGCCAAATAGTAAGACAAGCACAATATGTACTTAACATGTTGTATATGATTACTATTTGCACAAAGAAGTGCATAGAATGTCAGTGTATTCAAATTGACTTTATGATGATGAAATAGATCTATGATGATGATGGTGATGATGATGATGATGATGATGATGATGATGATGGTGATGGTGATGGTGATGGTGATGGTGATGGTGATGGTGATGATGATGATGATGATGATGATGCTGATGATGATGATGAAATAGATCTATGATGATGATGATGATGATGATGATGGTGATGGTGATGGTGATGGTGATGGTGATGTGATGGTGATGGTGATGGTGATGGTGATGATGATGATGGTGATGATGATGATGATGGTGATGATGATGATGATGATGATGATGATGCAAAACAATTTCCCCATAAGTTTGTCGGAGCACTACCACCATTTCCACACATCACAACTACTCCTGCTCCTGGATAATGGTATCTCGTGCTATAGTTGGTGACTTTTGAACATACGTGAAGCTGTGGCTATACATGCTGAGGCTGCTGAAACAGATTTGCGCCTATCAAAGACTGTAAAGATTTATCGTCAAACCATCAATCTGCTCTTGAAGATGAAGGTCAGGTGCCTTGACAATGATGCGCTCATCGCAAAACCAAGGAGGACTGTTTGCCGAGGTCTTCTCCTCGTAGTCCTCAACAATGAACTTGAGGTAGATCGTTAGAGACCTTGGTATGTCACAGCGCCTTCCAGTCATGGTGAAACTCCCCCAAGGCTCAAACAAGTAAGGAGCTTATGATCATTAACACTGCCTTTATGTGACCTTGGCTGCGGCGGACTGATAAACGTTGCGCGCTTCTACTCACTGGCAAGTTGGAAAACAGCACTGCAGGCTTGTGAGTATAACCTGTCTGTCACCCCAAGCTAGCATCAAAAAGGTTAAGAGCAACAACAGAACAAAAAGTAACAGAACAATCAGAAAGTTCAATATACAAATACAGCGACACTCACAAGCATAGCGACAGCTAAAGTATCCGTAGCATTATATAAATGATATAAAAGCGGCAGCAACAAGACAAGCAACTACACCAATACAACAAAACAACATCCCTTTCGACAGCAGCAACAAACTCTAGCTGCAAACACAGCGAATTTTTGTTTTGTCTTTTTTCCCCAAACGAAAACACAATAGTTGTTCATTACATAGTATCACGACAAAGAAAAACACACAGTTCACACAACAGAACGAACCGAAAAATCCATACAACAAATAATGTTACAATCAAAACGACAGCCAAAATTGCCAAAATGATCAGGAAAACCACCTAAAAAAATCAACCAAAACCAACTCAACAACCCACCAACCTACCAACCCAGCAACCCAGTAACCGAGCACGCAAGCAAGCAACCAACAACCACCAACCATCAACGGCCAAAACCACTGAAAACAGAACAACAACAAGGACAACCACCCCCACCACCAACAACAACAACACCAACACCACCACCACCACCAACAACAACAACAG
>VSDK01017696.1:216539-228790 GCA_009767595.1 Symbiodinium kawagutii | reverse complement strand
CAGCAGCAGCAACAGCAGCAGCAACAGCAGCAGCAACAGCAACAGCAATAGCAGCAGCAGCAACAGCAGCAACAGCAGCAACATCAACAGCAACAGCAACGTCAACGGCAACAGCAGCAACAACAGCAACAGCAATAGCAACGACAAAGACTACCAAAACCACAACACACAACCACAACGACAACAACAGCAAAAACAAAAAACACGACCACCTACTGTCATGAATCACAGCAAAAATCTGCTGCAAATAGAAACACATAGCAGAAACACATATTAATTAACCAACAACAAACAACGAGTAACCAGGAAAAAACCACACCAACATTGCATATGGTGTTTCTCAAAATAGCTCCCCCCCCTTTCAAAAAAAAAACATGAATAATCATCTTGAGTAATCAACCAAGCAAATTTGCGTATCCATATGGCTTGAGAAACCACCATACAGTTTGTCACAAATCGACAAACACAAGAAACAATAACCAGAAAACAACACAACGGCAACAACAAGGGCAGCAGCACAACAACCACAACATGAAGACCATGTGAACTTGCCCGCTAACGACACCAGCAACAAATACAACAGGCAACAACAACAACAACAACAACAACAACAACAACAACAACAACAACAAACTGATAACAGCATCTAGCAACATCATTAGCAACGAAATGGCGACATCTGCTAAAGCTGCAGCAAACACAACCCAAAACAACAACTACCACAGCTGCATCACCAACCATACATATATTTGGCACCATCATCAACATAAACCATATGTATGACATGATCATGACTTTGCAACACACCAACTATGAGTTCCCCATTCATGCATTAAGAAAATCAAACAAAAACAATTTCACTACAACGGCCAGAACAAGTCACGACCATGGACATTGGTGGCAGTATGCATCTGGCATTCATGTTGTTCCATCTATGTCCAGCGCCTTGTAAGCTACATGAGTCAAAATGGCTTACTGTATGCTGCAATGGCTACTGGCGTCATCAAAAGAGACTTATTTTTCCTCTCTCTCTCTCTCTGCCTCTCTTGGTCTATCATTCCGCACACATAAATCCACGCAAATATGTATGTGGCTGCAAAACGTCATACCGTGATGAGCCAATACAAGAAAAAAACAAAATGGCAGGATGGCAGGTCAACATGCCAACAAGGACGGACACTTCATTTTTGTGAAGAGTTCACAAGGGTTTTGGACCGACAAATAGGTGAGTATCAATCTGTGATTGTCACGTGTTTGGAATCAAATAAGCCATGCAACTCTGGATGGGAAGCGTGTCCCATCCGTGTCGCTCATATCCGCATATTGTCCCAAATTAAATGAGATACCATGGAGTCCAAAATGGTGTCCAAAATTACTATGAGTTGCCTTTCGTTAATGGTAAATCCACCCGTGTCGCTTTTGAATCATTGGTGTCCAATGCATGTGGTTTCCGGGAAGTTGGCTCAACACCTGCAACACTCACCGGACACGGGTTGTGATCTGCATTCCAGGGACACAGTCAAGAATAGCCCCAGGGCTCCAAAGAAATGTTCCACAAAGCTGGAATGTGTTGGATGTGTTTCTTCCAAGATTTCCAGAACCTTGGCAGTCGATGTCAGTCGCTGCATAATGGGACCAACATGGCTACCTTCAGGGGGACATCCAAGAATTTGAATTTGGGGATTTCTCTTCACCCGCCCATGCAATGATACTACAAACGTTAATTTCCGCGGTAAAAATCACCAGAGCTTTGTTGAATGGTCCCCATTGGTCCCCAGGGTATCGTGGTAATGACCATATTTGGTCGCTGAAGATGCCGCGGGGAGACTTCAATAGCAACCAACCCATTGTGCAATCAGGAATTATGGTCATATTGAGTTTTTTATCAACTCCCAGTGATGGACTATGGCAACCCGTATGGCTCTGCTTCTCAGGAATGTGAACAGCTGGGGTACAAGGTTTTGACCGCCATATCTACCAAAAGGGTCAGCATAGAGAACCCAAAACACTTCATGTCGGGTGTATTTATCAACATTTACCGACCATTTGCCATAAAATGATCCACATGTCAGCAAAGAGACCTACAAGGAGCATTTGGAAATCAGATTTTCCTTGATGGTCAGCACTAGTGAAGCATGGTGAAGCATCTTAAAGCTTCAAGTTACTTGAGTAGGTCAGCAGCTACTTTCATGGCCGATGAGCTGCAGGCAAAAAAACTGTCAATCTGATACTTCTGTGTACCTTTCTAAAGTGAGGACAGCTGGCAAAACAAACTGTTCAAGTCTATATACTTTTGTATGTGAGCATGCCCAAAGGTGGTGTTTAAATGATGGTAGTAAAGTGACACTGTGATGCCATCACATGTAAAATGTAAGACATCCAGGCATGATTCAAGTTTTTGGCACGTTAGGGCAGGTGGAAAACATGGCCCTGTTTGCTTGGATGAAGCATGACAGTCGCATTTCGGATGAACACCAACAAAATAGAAATGAACAAAATAACAACATCGCTAAACATGGTATTTTTTGCTGATTCATAACTTTGATTCGGAAGCCGAGGAACTGCAGGCTGCACTGGCTTCGTGCTATTCTCAGCTTTGGACAACTCAGATTGCGCCTGCAACAAGACGCGTGTCGCCGAGACTTCCGGGTTTTCAGCTGCAGTGGTGGGGCAGTCGTTGTCGTTGTTTGGCACGGTTGCCACGCTCAGAGCCCAAGGAAGGAGAGGCCAAATCCATCGCATGGACGTGCCACGGGAAACGGGTAAGGTTCGGTGTTAAGGTGGGGAAGCTTGGGCCGAAATGACCAAACACACGACCTGTTAGGGTTGGACCTTTATGCTAAGAGGCACGTGGCAGGACGCAGAAAACAGGGTATGTCAAGATGATTCAAGGGATTACGATGAGGCATATCATATCCATTGGGTCATAGGAGTCCGGAAAAGCTTTCCATGTCGCTTTTGTGATCTGCGAATGGATGCAGTGGCTCTTGACCTCTTTGGTCCCACTTTTATGGGATCTTTTCTTTGCAAATCTTCCCATTCCGGGGAGCTCCATATTGATAGAACGCCCATACTCTTCGGGGAAATTCATCTGGTATTTATGTCAAATTAGGAGGTGGTTTATCATTCATCATCATGAACAGTCTTCCCAACTCGAGTCGCTGTGCTGCAGTAGGGATTGGCAGTGGCTCGCCATCTCCAAGAGTATGTTGCTTGGTTGATCAGGGATCCAACAAGAAAAACAGTGACACGTATACGGTTTCTGATATACCTTGGACCAACTGATATATGATATAACTTAGACCACGGTGGTGTTTGGCTGTTGGGGGAAAACTGCCAACAATAACCCGGGTGGGGACAAACCCCATGGAAAATCAAATTGACCAGCGAAAGGTCTGCAAAAAAGTAGACAGCACGCGGTAATTAATGATATAAGAAAAGTGACTAGTGACGGTGGCAGTAGCGGTTAGCAACTAGTGACCATTAAAAAGGTATGCAGTTTGAAATGAGTGGTGGGTAGTCACGGTTACTGATGAGGAATGATGCCGATGATTTACGAGGATAAATTTTGGCCAATCATGGTGAGTGTCTCTGCATGCACAGAAATTGAGCCAAGAACATACCAATCCTGATTTGGGGGACATACGCTAATCACTTTGGTACAGCTTGTGAATAGATACGTGGTGCCTGTATGCCTACATGAGAAAAATGGAGGATATCCAAAAGGTTTGCTGACAATTACTGTAAGTAGCACGGGATCTGTTGAAATGGGTGTTTCTCAAGTTTTATAGGGGACCCCCAAAATGGCTGGTTTATCACATATAAATAAATCATCAACATTGGATGGTTTCGGGGGCACCCTTATTTTGAGAATACGCCAACCATTTTTGGGATAGCCCTATGACTCGAGAAACCACCAGCCAGAAATGATCCATAATGATCCATAATGATCATTTTCAGCATTCCCAAGCATTCCCTGCTTATCATTCCCTATTATCAACCACTATCTAATAGTTATAGTTATAACCACCGATCATTAGAATGATTGAAACCACCAACCAGTAGTTGTCTAACCATATGAATGTTGGTTATTCTCCCCTATTATTTACCATCAGTTGATTATTAGTTGGTTATCATCCCCTAGTATTAACCATTATGAATGGCGAGGCCATAACCCATAAAACCACCAATCATTCCCAAGCATTCCCCAAGCATCAGCCTGACCCATTCCACCTCAGCCTTTCCCGGAGACGCCCAGGTCGCGGACACTGTGACACGGTCACGCCCAGATCCGGGATCGACCTCCAGGTGCACGTGGTCCGGGGGTTCACCAACGTTGGAAGTCAATGCTGGTGAATGGTTGATGATGGTTAATGATGGTTCATTCCCCTTCCGTTGGGACCCAGCCGACAACCAGCGTGAGCAGATGCCGACAATCCGAGAGAGGAGAGAATCCTGGTTAATGATGGTTGATGATTGTAAATGATGGCAAATCATTCTTTTCCTGATGGTTACTGACGCTTAATGATGGTTGATGATGGTAAATCAGGATTTTTGTCATGATGGTTGATGGTGAATGATGGTGAATGATGGTATATCAGGATTTTGATGATGGTTACTGATGGTCAAAGATGGTCAATGATGGTCAATGATGGCAAATCAAGATCATGATGGTAGATGATGGTAGATGATGGTAGATAATGGTTAATTAATGATGGTTCATTCATCACATTTTTTGTGTGGTTGATGATGGTAAGCCAAGCGGTGCTTCATAATGGTTTGCAATCTTGAGTGCTGGCTGAATTCGCCATTATTCATGATGGCTAGTGATGGTTATGGATGGTCGATGATGGTCCATGATGCCTCAAAGAAACTGAGCAAACCATATACAATTGGTTCATCACTAAAGTATAGTGTATGGTTCTATGGCCTATGCGAACAAAGGACGTCCTTCATGCTCAAAGTCAAGTTGAGTGAAGCCATAGAAGCGTTCAGAAGGACACTGAATAACAAGAAACAAAATGACAGTCGAGTCTCAACTAATGAAAAGTCGCCATGTCGAATCGCCAATGACTCACCTAGGCCATCTTCGACAAGAACAGGGACACCATGGGGACACCCCTTCGATTGTAAGGATCACTGGGCCTGGAAACGACATAGTTAACACTTGTGCGCTGTCCACACCGTGGTTTGTCCTACCCGGGAGATCCTTGGCTTGGGCGAACTCCAGAAGAACATCTGCACGTTTGCGATCAGTAGGAAAGAACATCATTACAAGTTTCCATGTAAGTTCAAGTGACAAACAAGTAGAAGATCTGTTATTATGATGGATTACTGGCAGTACATTGATCAAGAAAACAAAAGCGACACAATATTAGCACAACAAAAACAAACTCAAGCACCAGCACAAAATCCAAGCACAACATAAACACCACACAACCAAGCCACCCGCACAATAGCGACGAAAAAACAATCAAAAACCTCAGCACAACAAAACGCACAAAATCAACCAAAATCACAATAAACGGCATTGAAACAACACCAGAACAACAAAACAAACAGCACACACACACACACAAACGCACCAGCAAAACACGACCACCAGCACAAAAAAATCCAAGCACAACAAAAACACCAAGGGCTTTCCCCAGGTCGCTCGAGTGCCAGCCACACAGGCACAGGAGATGAAACAAAGAGTCGAGGTGATGAGTTGATGATGACGTGACAAGTATTGATAATCCCTATGCTTTCAGTTACCTTCCCCATGGGAAACCAGTTCTGCTTTCTACCATTGTTCTTTGGGGTTGGTTACCTACTATTTCATGGTAACTGGGTGGGCATAGGGAATGATCAGTCCATTGATCAGCAACTGCAAAGATCAATGATGAGCTCGTGTCAATGATGGATAATGACAAAAAGTGATGATGACAAGCAGTATGGCAATAAATTTTGATCGCAGTGGGCTTGAGAATGATTTATGACAACTAGTATTTGTTGATAATGACAATGATTTATAATGTGAGAGGTGGAGGCGAGGAGGAGGAGGAGGAGGAGGAGAAGTCTGCGGGAGACCCCGTAAATAAAAGAACCCCCCACAATGATGTGGGACTCATATACAGTAACAGAATATCAACCTACACTACATCATATATTCTATGTGAACAAACCCAACATGCACAAAGCAATATCAAGATCAATATAGATTGACATGTGAAACAGGTCGATTTACACGCAAATCTTCGATTTACACTCTGGTGATCTAACATAGCAGTGGAAAATCAACCAATAAACTTGATGGTTTCCCAGGGTTTCTTTATGAAATATGCTGATTTTCCAGCCAGCTAGGTTAGTTTACCAGAGTGTAAGGAGCGGAATAGTTTTACACCAAGTGGATTGCTGGGTAAATCTAGATTAGGAAAGTCGCAAGGCGCCTTGTTTTAACCACCAACTATAAGGGTTTCCTGCGCAGATTTTCCCATGAACCATTTCTGGGATACCTCCAGGAGACATGGTACAACTGGACCACAGCCCACCTCAAGGCTCTGCGGAGAGTCTGGGCATCGCCATCACTGGCCGCGCGCCACAGCTGCCCCTGGCCGCTGCGGGGAAGGTGGAGACATGGCTATCAAGGGTGAATCACTGCTTGATCATGCAGGCAAATGTGCTCAAAATGGTGGAAAATGATAGTGATTCATAGGTGATTCCTAAATGACTATGATGAAACTATGTGCTAAAAGGTTATTGACTATTCCATTCATAGTTGATTCCTAAATAGTTGAATTCATAGTCATAGTCATAGTTGATTCCCTCAATCCTTCAACAATGATATCAATCATTGATAATGGTTCAGGCTTGGTAGCGTTTGATTCATGATGGTGAGCTGAACAACCCACTAACAATGGCACATAACGGATGGGTTCCGGGTCACTAGGCTTAGTGATGGAAAAAATGATCTGATCACCCATGATTCACTTTCCTCTTGCCTGCGATTAATTAGGGGGAAATAGCCAGGTAGCCGCAGGTAAACCACGGATCACGCACGTTCAGGACACTTATCAAAGGGGTGTGGGAGGTGCTCCATTATTCAGCGCCACTACATAACCACCATGTTCGTTGCTTCTGGATCATTCACCATCCTTAATCAACACTGGTGACTTACCATGATTCAACTCTTGAGTTTCGCAAGCGAAAAATTGGATGAGCCCGCCTGGCCACGTGGAGTCGTGGCATTCACAACATATCCCAAGGTCTCACACTGAATCATTTTTTGAATGATCAACTGGTCAATTCACTATGACTATGAATGACCAGCCTACTGGTCTCATAGGGACAACGAAAATGAATCAGTTCACTATGGACAGCCTACAACTGGTGACTGCTCAACTGTTCCACTTTCGTTTCACTCGTCGCGGTGACGACACGGCACCCTGCGTCCGCGATTTTTGCGTTTCTTTTGGCTGGCCCTGAAGTTTGGGGCTGCAGTGTACCCAGCTGGTGCAGCGGAGGTTTCTGATGCACAAATGACGCTTGATGATAGCTGTTGATCGGTAATGATGTTCGACAATGGTCAAATCATGATTGATATTGATTGATTTATACAAACAACGGTTAATGACAATGACGGTCGAATTAATGATGGTTGATGATGGTGAATGACAGGGAAGGATGCGTCATAATGGTCAATCAATGATGGCTGTCGATGCTTAATGATGGTATATTCATCATTCACCGTGGGGTAGGCCCACAAGCGCAACATATGATTTGAATTTGAATATCAAAGAACATCCTTTGAGTGAAATCCAATGACGGGACTCAACACAACTGCGGTCAAAAAACAAGAAGTTGCAACAGCCACAACTCAGGGTAATCCGCTATCAATGCTATCAGGAACCAGCCACATCACCTGGGAGATTCGTTCGAACTCTTTGACACTGCGCATGTCGTGGATCGAATTCCATGCAAATCCATGGGCTCAGTATGGCTCAGTCATCTACGCTGTGAAAGGAATGAACATCGATGTCTTCCTCAACTGATTTGCTTCTGCTAATCGTGAATGTGCTGCCTCCATGTTGCATCCAGGCACCATTAGCTATCCTAGTCGAGTGCTCTCTTCAAAGAAAACAGCTTCTGAGTAGCAATACATTGACGCCCCAACATTCAAACCAAATGACACTGTACTTTTAAGCAGCTGTACCTTTGACGTTGCACTATGAAAGCATGAAAGCTGTGTTGTTAACTTCAGCCATGTTCCAAACCTGTGAGGGACCTTGCAATGTCTAGCTTACCAATGAAATCCCAAAACATACATTGTCACATCTATTTACCAGCGCATGGATGCGACTCCCGCTTGGCAACTAAACAATCAACTTTCCAACTACCAAAAGATAGTCTCCAATGTGACTGTGTCTAAACATCGGCAACTAAACAAGCAAGTATCCAAGTACCAAACTCACTAGAAGTAATGCAAAAGCAATACCTTCCCGATCATTGCCATACCCTATGCTTCCAGTCGCCATAAAATAGTAGAGTAGACATGTGACATATAGGTAACCAGTTCTGGTTTCTACCAGCTACCAGTAGTTGTAACTGGGGTTGGTTGCCTACTATTTAGTCTCTCTTACTCACTATAGCAATCATCCCAAATGCATTGTTACGGCTATGGTGTCCCTGTAATAGAAGCCTGGAAGCACTGTGGGTTACCATCACCCTAACCAACAAGCATTGGCCGTGCTTTTCAGCCCATCTCTGTTGGCAGATCTGCCAAATCCGCCATCATCTCACGCATGGCAGCTTCGATCTTGGTGACGCTGTCAGGGACCAGAGGCCCGCTGAATGGCGCGTTACATGCAGCATCCACGCCTCACCAAGCGCGGAGAGGGGATGAGGCATTGGTGAATGATGGTGCGGTATATCATTGGAAGAGCCATAGGTATAGATAGATAGATAGATAGATAGATAGATAGATAGATAGATAGATAGATAAATAGATAGATAGATAGATAAATAGATAGATAGATAGATAGATATATAGATCGGTGGTCGGTGGATAGATAGATCGATGGATAGATAGATAGATCGATAGATAGATAGATAGAGATAGATAGAGACACATAGAGATACATAGAGATAGATGGAGATAGATACCGACAGAGAGACAGCCAGACAGGCAGGCAGACAGACAAACAAGCAAATAGATAAATAGCTAGATGGATGGTAGATAGATAGATAGGTAGAAAGATAGGTAGGTAGATAGATAGATAGAAATATGTATATTGTCAAATCAAACACTGTATCACTGCATATATCTTGGGTGCATACCATTTCTGCACTATACAAGGGAATTGAGGCGCAGCTGGGAACCTACTTTAGCTTGCACAAGGTACGGTGACACTTCCAAAGCTTCAGGGGGTTCCCGGCATTAGTGCTCAACATGCCTTAGGAAACCTTGGAAACTCAACTAGCAAAGACTTCCCTTCAACAAAATTGACCTGCCTACCTAGTAGCTAAAACATCGCCATGATAGGCAAACAAGTGATTTGATGCTCCATTTCCAGGTTCAGCTACTGTTCACTGTGGCTTAGTTCACAAGCTCAACATACAAAACCAAGCCATGGTGGGCATGACGGTTGCGTAATTTTCTGTTCGGCAAAATGTGTCTGTTTGCAAATACATGTACAGTATACGATTTGGGGCCCAGGTTCTCCGATACAATACCGCATATTCACCTGCATAAATGGATATATTATGTACATGTAGAGGTACATATCTGAATAGATAAACTTCAACATAGATGTATATACATATATACTTAAATATACATGGGCAAACATCTAAATACATAGATCAGTACATAAAAACACAAATGTCTACGAATGTTTTACATTTCTAAATGAAATTGCCCCTATCTGGCTCGTTGGTGATGTCAACAGCGTGGTTCCATCCCATGAGTATGGTTCCCAAAACAATCGGTGGGTCCGATGGTTTGGGTGAGGGCATGTCTTTCCTGATTCTGTATCTTCCCAAGGAATTCCGCACGGATGCTTATAGCTATACCAAGTACTGTTTAATCCTCCTTAGTGGCTACCTGCTATTTCTTTTGATTGGCCAGATTCCTACTAAGAAGGATTTGTTAACCCAACCAAGGTTGTATACTACTAGTGGGTTGTATCCTCCTTCCATGGTTATAAACCCTATGATGTAGCTGAACTCACCCCGTTACTAACCCAGTAGCCAACTGGGGATGCACATCCAAGTACTATTGGTTCATTCAACAGAGACACCTCACTGCCCAGCGCTCAACTTCTCTTGGTCATGGCACGGACGTCATCTTCGCTGCTGGCTGCGTCGGAGCTACTGACCGTTTCAGCATCCTCAGAAGCATCTGACTCGGTGGCGTCCTGCGTGCCGTGGCCCAGGTTGACAGCTGACTTGACTTGTTTAGTACTTCTGGGTAGATGCATATGGACCCAGGTACTCCATGGTGCTGGCACATTTGTATACCTACATGTTGGTAGTTTTATAAGGGTAAGTGCAGGCAAATGTGCAAGCACCATGGGGTATTTGGGATATTTATCTATATGTATATATATATATATTCATATTTATACGTATATTTAAAAAAACAAAAAACATATATATATATATTGTTATCATTATTATTGTTACTATTAGATTTTACTATGTTTATTGCTATTAGTGTCATCATTATCATTATCATTGTTACTACTATTATCAATAGGTTTGTATTGTTATTATTGTTATCATTATTATCATTTTCATTATTACTATCATCATTATGTATATATTAAAATATATATATATATATGTATATATATACAGTATGTAAATGTGTGCATTCACCTGCATGTGCAAGTAGGTGCATAGATCCCAACATGTAAATAGATGATATATGTACATAGATAGACATTTGTGTGTGTCCATAATCATGCATGCCTGTCTGTCTGAAAGTAGTTGTATGTAGACACAAAGCCATGCATGTTTAGCTATATATATATATATGCAAGAAAACATTCAACATATGTATATAAATAAATATATATATATATATACATATAAAGAAAAGAAAAAAAATATATATATATATACATAAATATGAAACATATATAACTATGAATACATATATATATATTATAACTATATTTAAACACAAAAAGATATAAAACAATTATATATATATATAATTAAAAAAATATACACATAGATACAAGTAATCTTCAAACACACACTATTCTTGCTTGGCCTTCTTTGGCCAAACACTCATCCCAGCATAAACACTTCATAACATTCCCATCCCCGTGCCAAAGTCCTCTGCATGATCAGCGGACTTTTGATTTCTCACTGCCATCGCTGCAGCGATACCCGCAGCGGATAGCTGAAGCCCCGATGGCACATGTCCTCGAGATGGTGCGTATCTCACACATGGTGACTGGAAATTTAGATCCAACCAAGGCTGGGACATGAATGAATCAACCACATCATTATTGTTTTGAAATAGCTTTAAATAGATCTATGCATATGTTCATCCTCACCTATATTATCTATATATAGTAAATATCTATACATTCCAGTATCATGTGAATGTGTACACGAACTATGCGCTAATGTTGTTGTACGGTGCAATTGAAGTGCATTATACAAATGCACATATGCATGATTGTTACGCATACGCATGTATATACCTCTATATGTATATATATATATATATAGTTACTTGATTTACACACATATGCAAATTGAAATATACGTATATATATATATATATGTGAACTGGCTATCAATGATCGATGAATATGAAGATAATTAAATCTGCAAGAAAATGATCAGCATTGTGACTGACCAGACAATGGTCATGGAACTTCTGTCCACAGTGAGTAATGAACTCACTGTATAATGATCTCACTTGAGGGATAAACCAGCACTAGTACAAGCTCATGTCATGTTTAATCAGCCGTTAAGGCTAGACTAGCATTCTCGCAAACGTATGTGGGTAGGTGGGTGGTGGGTGATCTTGTACGCTTTGAGTCCATTGAATCACCAACCAAACGACCAACTAACCAACCTATTCACCAACCAACTAGCCAGTAACCAACCAAACAAGTAACAAAACAAGGCAACCAAACCAAGAACCAACCAACCCCAACCAACCCAACCAACCCCAACCAACCCAACCAACCCAACCAACCCAACCAACCCAACCAACCCAACCAACCCAACCAACCCAACCAACCCCA
>VSDK01017696.1:189030-216516 GCA_009767595.1 Symbiodinium kawagutii | reverse complement strand
GCCCCCGTCATTGGCTTGGCTCCCATTGGGGTCACTCTCCGGTTTGGCTGCCACTGCGCGCATCATGACCTCATCCTGACACCTGGCTCAGTTTGCCCAAACATGTAAAACAACCAACAAGTGATACATGGGTACCACCAAAGATGGGTACAACAAAAGCATGTACATATATATATATATATATATATACATATATATATACAAACAATATACACACATATGCGTAAATGCATATATAAATATAAATATAATATTATATATTCAAAAATATACACATATAAACACAAAAACATGTGTATATATATATATATATATATTGGAAAAAATACAAACAATCACAATCACAAACATCATTAATTAAGTTGACATTCATTGGCCAACCATTCACCATCATTAAGCAGCTACAACCAACCATAAGCCAACCATTATCACCAGCTTGGCAGCACCATGGCAAACGCACCTGCGACAGGTGCACACAAAGCCCCAGGTCTTCCATAGACTTCCCACGCGCTCGGGCAAGGGCAAGGAGGGCGACACATAGGCCAAGTTCAACTCATCCCCCGCCTGCGCAGTGTACCAAGGACCACAGCAAACACAACTCATCTATGGCTATGGGTCAATATTAACCAGCCAATAATGGTGGTTAATAACCAACAAACTATAGGGAAACCAATGGGAAATGATAGGGGAACCAGGGGTATGGGGTTGACCCACAGCCATCTCTGTCAAAAGGTGGTTTCTTCAAATAGGGGACCCCAACATGGTTGGTTTATTGCCGAGAGAATTTTTAAACTTGGATGCTTTGGGGGTCCCATATTTTGAGAAACTCCCAAATATGGATCATCATGGATCTTTGCTTTGCGGTTACATAATGTCTTCGCCTGTTTTATCAGTGCTGAGCCTGCTGAGCCAACTCTTCTAAAGCAACAGGGAAGTTCAGTGACCCGGTTGATGGTTTAATGGATCTTGAACCATGTTTGATGGTTACAGGGGCTACTGTATTAAGTAAGAACTGGCCATGATGACAGCTGGTCACAACAAGCTACCTATGATAATCAGTAGCATCAGTTGGGAAACCCTTCAATATTCTCAAATAGCAGCCATTGTGAGGGGATCATGATGTACACCGATTGGGTTTTCGATGCTGCTCGCTGGATGATCAAGAAGGCCTTGGGATTGTTGAACCCATGAAACACAAATGATGTTGGAATGAAGATGTTTTGCTGCTACGGAGCAGATGAGCATCGATCAACTTGTGGTTGCAATAAAGTGAAACTATATACAGTACTCTGTGGAAAGTTGGGATCCGTGGCATGATGCATAATTACTGTAAATCAACAAGATATTCTGCCAACAATCAATTCTCAGGATACTTCGCAGAATCTCTTGAGTTGGAACACGCCCCACCAAGCCAAATAAAGTCATCATCCTAAGTAGCGCTTAAGCCAATCACTGTGTCCCCACCCTGAGTCTCTACCATTGAAGGCAACCAAGCTGAGGAAGCCACAGAATTATCTAATTCCCTGCAACAAACAAGTCCAGCGGTCGAAACCCATCTGCGCGGCAAACCGTTTGTGGCTTGCTTGCTCGTTTACTTGTTTGACAACGACTTTCCTAGTGACACGGGTCATGAATCATGACCACTGCTTGCTGATGCCATGGTCAAGCTACGTCTTAGATTACGTGATGAAAAAGAGTGAGTGGCCATGGGTTCGGGACCATCTCAACACAGCTGCGGGTCCTCAGTAAACCCGCCAGAACCTATCCCAAAACATTGTTTCATTAAAGACCCACAGCCACATGAACTGTTTCCAACACCTACTGTGCATGTTTTTCTTTGCCACTTCACTTCTCTTTGTCTGCAATTGCTGTCATCAAGCGGCAAGGCCAACCACGGTGAGACCAGGGTGGATGACAGCACCGTGGCTCCGCCGCCTGAATGTCCCTGACGGCCATCATATCGGCCAGGGCCCCATCGCTGTAGCGCATGGTGAAGTTGGGAAGACCTTAGACCAAGTCCAAGGAGTGAACCGGTGGATGTGCTAAATAACGAGACACAAGTGGACTGGTTAGATGTGGTTAGTACAATTGAATTAACGAAGCATGGTTCATACATGTTCATAGTGGTGATCAAAAAGATTGCTAGTACCAACAATGATGAATGTGGTACCATTTGGGGATTTAGAACTCTGAAGTCGGGAGGTTCCACTGCTTGGAGAACAGGCTGAGATCCTACAAAATGCTGAGAAAATGATGAAATGTGAATCTGTGGGGTTTATAAACCAGCTGCGGCAACAAGTATTGGTTGGCCAACTGAGTATGTCCTACACAAACACTATCAATCCAAGACTCTTGGCAGCTTTTCAGGATGGTTTCCTACTAGGATCTCCTTTCCATAGGTGGTGACGATACAGTAGTTGCCTCGGGTGGCCCCCTTCTGGGCACAACCAAGTTTTGAGCGGTTCTACAGTCGGAATGATGAACAACACAGACCAGCAGTAGAATCTGATAGCGTTCCTGGTCCAAATGTCAAATGTACATGTAGGGCAGGGAGCATTCAAGATACAAAAGTGAACATGCAGAAAAAAAACACAGTTGCCAAGGATCAGGAACATTTTGATCTGAGATGCTTCGAGCCACTATCCGAAAAAGACCACCAACGACTGCAAGACACTTCTAAGGTCACAAATGGGAAATACCCAGCCATGCACCCGGGTAAACGTTCCAAACATCAACATACAATTTATATAGCTTAATCATGATGTTCACAAACATACCCGTTTGCTCCTTCTTGCATGTACACGTTGCGATGTTCACCTGCTTGCTTTTAGGAATACCACAGATATACCAGTTTGGTCCTCAACTTTCTGATTTGGCTTGGTATGTGCTTGATCCACCTTCAATCTGCCCAGCCGTCATAACTTTCCAATGTCAATGAACCTGATTGAAATCACAAGTCGACTTGAAATCAATTCCTACCAATCTGCCAATATGCTAGCAATGACACGTATCGCTATCTACACAGTATACATAGACATTAAGCATATATTACATAATGATATCAGAAGAGAACGACTTAGGACCTTCCGATCCTCAAAGAGTGGATGCTCTCTGATACCTTCTACATCATTGGGCAGGCTCGAAATCAATTCCTAGAAAATCTATAATGATAACCCCACTGACATTAGATGATGGATCACCGCTATTCATAGTAAAAGTGGAAGTAGCTCAATGATATGGACATCCCAGTTTCTGGGAACCAGTGTTTCTCACGTCAATGAAACAAACTCCCAAGACAACTGGCTCAACGACTGCAACCAGGACGCAGCTGTGATTCGACAAGGCCACACAAGGATACAAAGCACTGCCCTCGAATCTGGGCAACGAGAACACGTCAGCCTCAGTTCGCTCAGGAACTTTCCCGTCACAGGTCTCCTCGGGGTTGCTGCCAGCTTCCTCATCCTGGTCAGGTGAACGGCTGACACCACACAGAAACTGACAGTTGACCATGAGTGACCACCACCAATTGTTAACCATCAACCAACCATAGTAAACCATCGACATAGTATAATTAGCAAATATATAGCTGTGGAAACCATTTACTGCGGTTACCAGGTACCAACCACCAGTTTCTATAGTGAACGAACCACGCACCAACAACATCCAACAACTGTAGTCTCATACATAGCAATGATTTGTCTTTTTCCAGTCAGTATGACCTGACTTCACACTTGATTGCGGCTGCAAGAACAACATATTCAGAAGGATCAACCAATGGTAGTTGGCTTCTGGAACTGAATCATTGGGATTGCCAAACGGTTGCACTAGACTCCTGAACAAATGGGGGGCCAATTGGATTCCCCTACACGGCTGATGATAATCCCTGATTCACGGGCTAGTCTTTGACCTGCTTCTTGATGCCAATTTATGCTTATCAGCTTATCCTCTCGCCAAAAGCTAACCGATGATAGTGTCTGACTATGCGTGGCCACATTGCCAGTAGCTATGTCAGGTGCACACCCGTTGCTTTGCCAAGTCAGCTCGTGGGGACTCCACAGGAATGGTGTCCTCCCCATGGTGGTGAACCGGTTTCCATGTTTCCCATGGTTTCCCCACTAGAAGCGATATGGGAAAGATATCATTGCTGAGATGGGGGAGATGTGGGGAAACCATCATGGAGCTCGGGCCAGCCTCGGGCACTTTGACCTTCTGGGCTGCCTCTTGACATGCTCGAAGCAAACCTCCGCGGCCAGGGGTGGATCCACTTTCAAGTTGTCCAGCATCCATCTTGGAAAAAAACTGGGATCTTCCCAAAAATGCTGCAGGATGTGGACCTGCCACTGGGCTTTATTGGAAGCTGGCAGTATTTACAACTGCTCAAAGTATCCATCCGCGCAGGCACGAGCCCCTCCCAGTCGTTTGAAGCCCCGGTACCCTCAGCCCCTGGCAAGCTGGGCAAATCACTGAACGGATCCGTTTCCTTTCCATTAATCATTGATCCACCACCGCGGGTCGATGACCCACATGGTCTCAAACTCATGGATTTTGGGTGCCTCAGCATGGAGGGTGCCTCCGAAACTAAGCCATGTTTGGCTGGCTGGTGGCTTTAAACATGAGGACAATTGGTTGGTTGACTAATATAGAAGTGGAAACCACCAACCGGTTTCAGTAGGTGTTGTAGGGCCCCTTGGCTTTTTTTCTCGACAGGTTCCCGCCATTCGATCATCTACAGTCGGAGATGGGGACTTCCCTTGCCAGTGCTTTTGCATCCAGTCACTGTCTGGGTTAAAAAAGTGGAGCAACTTCGTACAGATTCATCATTGCCGACATTGGCTTCAAACAGCACATGTTTTAGATGTTGTTAAAGCACCAACTTGAGGGTGAGTATACTTTACTTATTGCTCATTGATTCGAATAGCAAGCATCCATTGATTGTAGTGATGAAATAGGCGGAAAACAACTTGGTATAAGGTACACATTGGTTGCAGTGCTCCTATAGCCAGTCTTCTTTGCAGTGTTATCCCCGGCCCTCTGACAGAAGTGACCTCCATATTGATGGCGAAAGGTGTCGTCAAGGATGTGTTCTTGGAGCCGTTCATTCAAGGGGTGGTCCTGAGAGGAGCGGCATCTCGGGTAAACCACGAGTGAAATGGAAACAACTGCCTAACAGCTCAACGGCTACAAGCAACAATAGGTATCCCTATGCTTCCAATCACCATGAAATAGTGGGTAACCAACCCCAAATAACAATGTGACTTGCGTACTCCAGAGATTGCGACCAACCATGGAGAGTCATCCAAATCCCAAATTTGACCACTGGCAGTAGTGATATGAGCAAAATAGTGAATGCTTTGTAACCATAGGGATTCATAGCCAAACTGAAAAACAACCAAGAATAAAACATCTCAAGTCCCAGAGCAGCTCAGCCACCATTTGAACCCAAACATTGGACAGTGAGAACTGGCCCACCAGGTTGGAGTAGTAGTCCAACGACAGCAACTCCTGAGCAGCTCTGATTCGCACTGCGGCAAATCTGTGGATGTTTCTCCATCGCAACAGGAGAACAACCAAACATCCAAACATCCAAATCGGACAAGTTAAACATACATGAAGTTGTTCGAGACAATTGATGGTGGAATCTTTGAAGCATCCCTGCAGCTGGGTTTCAGTCTCTAATAATCTCATTATCTTTAACTGGGCTGTCCACGGACGATGAGTATTCCCCTGCCACTGGCACGAGCTGCAGGATAGCATAGCTAACACTTGCGAACACACCCACAGATTCTCATGAATTTCTCATTAAAATATCTTTCCACATCAACCCTGGGATCTTCTTGATAAAAAAACAACCTGAGATCACCAGCTCAACAGCAACAAACCCGAAGCTGAACCCTGCAAACGATCTTCTCACATGTAATGTCAGCAGTCAAGCGGCACAAGCATTGGTAATTCTTTTGATCAAGCGAAAGTAGCTAAACAAACACTTCTGCCATCTTTTGTTTGGTGAGAGGAGTTCCAAGATTTCATCTTGGATGATGACCAGCCACTACCATATCGAAAACGATTCCCCAAAACCACTTAGTAATCCACCAATGGTTTCATGACCAACCAGCAGTTTTGGATAGCCAAATCACCATGAAGCCGACCATCATAATCACCAACCTGTATAAAGGTGACGCGCTCGTTGATTGCTCATCATCCGACAAGTGGCGGTCCAGACAAACAGCAACAGAAATGGCCAGGCTTGCCAGAGAATCACTTGCTTTCTGGGAAAACTGTGCCTAAGAAAGGATTTGAGGGAAGCCAGCCAATTTTGAGAATTGCAATGGTATAATTACATAGATCAAGATCATCTCGTGTGTGTGTGTGTACATGATGGTTTACACGAGTGATTGTTGATCATCAAATATGACCATAACTTCTGATTATTTGGGTTCACCCGCATCCATGAGTATACGCATATAGCATTATCATGGTGAACATCCTCCTGGTATTTAACCTGTTGTGACGTCCATCGATAGAAAGCTTGAGTTTTGCAGGAAAGGTCTAATCAGCCCTTCAGCAATAGGGTCAACAACATCGTTACTTTAAACAAACAAGACATAGCGGACTTGTTCTTCCTGACCCTGTGTTGCTCTTCTTGTCATGTCAGCTTGTGCTTGTGGTTGGATTTGGCAATTAATTTTCCAAGAATCCGACCAACGTTCTTCCCACAAAATGGCCACCAGCAACTCCAGTGATGCCAACAACACCTCAGTCGGTGGACAGCAATCTCTGTTTCAAAAGCAATTGTTTGAAGGACGGCAATAATGGGCCGTTACAAAGTTCCTTTACTATGCTTTATTCACAGTGTATAGGCTGTGACACGACATGATCCACAAACAACTTTGAGATGATAATTAAAGTGTATTTTTTTTCACTGATGATCAAAGATGGTATTGGTTCACGATCGCTGGTAATAGGTACTGTGCAGCGGTCCTCGCATTGATGGCTGTTTCTCCCATAAATCCCAAGTGATGATCTTTGCAGTAGGAACACCTTGCGTTTTCGGTGGCACAATGGGGGGGGCGACATCATGGACACCACAAAAACGGCCAACAGCTACTTGTTTGGTGGAGATTCCAGTGGGTGAACTGCAGCTGTAAACCAAGAAAGTCACAATAGGTCCCAGCTTTGAACCAGTAAAGTCATGGTACGTCTGCCCCTGTTGCTGTTCACCGGCTGTGGGCTAAGAGACCTGCTGGCGTTTTTCACGCTTGCCCTGGGCCAGCGCGCCCAGCTTCCCGGTGAAGGGCCCTGCTTGACACATCGACATCGATGGGACGCTCTGCATGTTGAGCCATGACATCTTCCTGGGCGCAAATGTTGAGTATCAGGAGGCTACACCAATTCGTTAGTATGTTGCCAGCCGGTGCTGCTACACCAGGAAGCTACCAGGAGGCTCAACCACCTGAAAAAGTTTAACTTTGCAGGCAAAGCATTCTCCAGGAATGGCGCACACCAAGAAACTGATTATAGGCAAAGGTTTTTTCAAGGGAGAAAGATTTTGTCTTTTGGGGGGTGCCACCGTGGACCATTCCAAAGGGGAAGATCTGATCGGTCACCATCAAACATGCCAGGACAGTCCCAGGAACCCAGAATGTACATGCCATGCCGCCTCTAAGCATGTTTTCATACTCAAATCGGGTTCATTCACGACTGGGTGCGTCCATTTTGGCTGCTAATGTTCTCTTGAAAAACAGGGTTGTAGATTGCAATAGGAGGTAAGGATCATATCACTTTTGCATAAGGCCGAAAATATCCTTTTCGGTCCTTGCCCAACTTATAACCCCTGTATTCTGTTTCAATCAGAATGGGCATAGTACAGACAGAAGGGTGATAAGAGCGTTCAAAAGGTACTTTGCTTTGCTCACATCCAAAAAATCATCACCCAACAGCCAGCTGCTTTCAGAATGTGAGCTAAAATAAGTATCATCTTGATGATATTGGGGCATTTCTTGAATCAGCATGGTCGGTTGGCTATAGGTGTAGAAACTGTAAAATTGAATCTCCTAATCAATTTTGGTTGGACTCCTGTCTCCCCTACCAGTAGAACCTTTATTGCTCATGTTTTCTTTCGTTTGTCCATGCTAGTCCGGTTTGCATGCTTAATGTCCTATCATTGAACAGCTTCATGCGCTCTCAATATCTTCTGTACAAGTGTGTCTATGATTGACTCGACCGCAGGTTTAAGAAAGACAGTATGGTCAAACAAGTCCGATCACCATCCACAAGCTTCATAGCTCAATTTAGTCACAGTACCATTTGTGAAGTGGTCTATTCGTGCCCATTGTCAGTGGTAGCATGTGAAAATTGCCACCGTAATTGCTTATTCCTGATCTTGGTGAATAGACCACATCAATTGTGGATGGTGGGTTGCATTCTGAAAAATATGCTTGCTGATCAATCGACCATCCATAAATATTCGGATAATTACTAATTACTGTATTTGTCAAGCCACCAAGTGGGTGTTTCTAAAAATAGGGGACCCCGGAATCATCCAATATTAGCCAGCTATATTATAGGTAAACCAACAATGTTCTGGGCACCCCTATTAAATAGGTCATGTTTTCCCCATTATTGTTGGTGGAAATCGCCCATTAATTGGCTGATTAATATTGACCCATAGCCATTTTGAGAAACCACCACGTATCCGTTCAGCCACCAGAACAATCCATCAACAGTGCTTGGGAATGACTAATCACACGGACTGAAGGCTCAAGATCTTGGTGCAGCTGTTGAACTAGAAAACAGCTAGTTTGGTTTGGTAGATGAAACCAGCGTGTGGAAATGATCTTTTTTACAATCCATTGACTACCAAAAATCAATTATAGCAGTTTGGGTAGATCCACTAACTACTAGCCATCTTGCTAATGATAAACAGCTGGCAAACCCAACAAAATGGCGACCTAACAAGAATCACCATGTGGCGCAGCAGTTCATCTAACGAATTGTAAGTAGCACAAAACACCATACTGTCTCTGGTTGGTGGTTTCAACCCCAATGAAAAACATTCATCAACCAACCAATTGTTAATAATTACTAGGGAAAATATAAAATGTTTAAAACCACCAACCAGCGAAGGTTGTTTCAATAAATCTGCGAGCTGAAAGTTTCATGACCTACTTTTCCTAACCCTGCCGAAGTTTCATAAATCTGCTGAAGTAGGCCATGGCTTCGTAAAGCTTCACGTCGTGATACCTGACAAAGTGCTTTGTCCCGCTGGTGCAAACATTTGCTCCCCAAGTGGCAGAAAAGGTGGCCCCACAACATGCAATATGTGCTTCGCATTATTGGGGGATCTTACACACATATGGCGAGCTAGGTCAAGCAGTTAACCAACAAAAATGGGGGATACTAACCAACAATTTCATTCTGGGAAAACAAAGGTTAATGATAGGGGAATCCGGGATGCAGGGTTTTGAACCACTGGCAAATATTCGATGTATGTAAGAATGTATGTAAACATAAATGTGTAAGATTCAAACGTATACAGAGATTGCAACACATTGCATGTGTGTGTGCTTCAATCGAAAACACTATAGATATATCATGCATTATACTGAATTTAATTTACCTGTGTCAAACTACAATCAATCGAATCATTTCCATTTCATCTACATATATAATCCTACATTAATTACCTATAATATAAACAAATATATAGAATGAATATATATATATATATATAAATAAAAAATATATATATATATATATAGTATACATGTATTCATAACATTTAAACCCATGTACCTCACAACAAAAAAAACGTACTGCGACTGTTCGGCGTCAAGCTGGTCACCCGCCATCGCCGCGGCACTGAACCAAGGCCATGATTTCCGCAATGACGTGGGCCGCGGCCAGGAACTGCTCATGATATTTGGTGCTGTACTGCTGGAAGCACCTCCAAACCTGGCAGTTGGTGCAGGTGAATGGTGGGGCTGGGTGGACTAGGACCGGAGGGTGGGTGGGACAGGGTGGGAAAGGGGTAGTGAAGGATGCTGGGCATGGCTGGTGACTTTTTTGATCGAACAACAATCTTGAATTGATGACATGACCTTTGGTGATGAATCAGAGTGCTTCAGAGTTGCTTCGTGATGGTTATTGTTGGCTCTCGACTCTTGTTGTTCAACAATGATTGATGATATACATCAAATAGTTGGTTTACCACAACTCTTTCTGGTTCATTATTTCTTGCATGGTGGTTGTAGGTATATAGCATGATTTGCTCAAAGGCCCGCCATAGGGATTGTCAGTGGTACATCATCTTGGTTTGACACCTGACTACATGCAGAATGTTTGATGGATGAACTTACATGTCCTTGGCGATGGTGCCCTAACAAATGCTATACCTGCTATACAAGTAAACAATGGCCACCAAACAAACAGCGATGATGGATACCACCACTGACACCATTGAGGCTTCCACATCAATGTCTGAGTTTCATCACTGAGGGAAGCGAACCATTCACAGGGCAAATGTTCACTATACCTATGCTTACCTGGGTGTTAGATACACGGCAGCTGAGTTGCCATACGCCAGGTGAAATCAAAGCGTTGCCAAGGTGATGTTGTACCTGGATTTGATCTAGCAGTTGAAACATGAATCCAGGATGAAGGGTTTGTCAAGCATCTATACCGTGCAATCGGTTGCCATGAAGTTGGGATGTGGGGATGTCCCAATTAGAGAACTGTCTGTGGTGTGTTAGTCCAACCGCTTGAAAATCTTTAAATGTCTTTCTGTGCCGCAGCCAAACAATGCATAGATGCATGATACCATGTCAACAACAAATACAAGCGACTTCTCTTGAACATATGTTCAAATCGCTACACATTGAACTATATGTGTTGCATAAGGCAGTATATAACACTTTCATTACCAACAATCGCCAATAGTTCATGCTTATGAATAAATTTCACAGCGGTTGGTCAACAATCTATTCAACCATAATATTTGTTATTTATGTGGAAGACAATTGTTAGCTTTGGCAACGCACTATTATCAAACTGTTCCTAACAGAATTGATCATGATCAATCATCAAAAATTGACCAACAATATCCAACCATCTCAGCACCATAACCACCACTAATCAAACAATACCAAGAGGATCATAAACATTGACTTCCAAAAAACATCATGACAATTTACTAATCAACCACTGTCAGGCAGTATTAAAAGCCCTTTAGCCATCATGATGAATCAAGAATCAACAAACGATCTAGTGACCATCCGCCAAGAAAATCACCAACATGACCTCAACAACCACATTGAAAAAAAGCACATTTACCGTTCATCAACCACTCATCAACTCATCAACCACTACTGTATGCAGAAATGTATAATCAACCATTCACCAACCATCCATCCACCATAAGAAATCTCTCCCCAGTTCCCCGCCCTTTCAAAACGCGCGCCGTTCGGATCGACCGAGTAACGTTGCGTTGCTCCGGGCTCAGGTCCGTGCACAGCACGCGGTGCCAACCTTCCCGTTGTCCGGCTTCCAGGCCTTGCTCGTTACCAGTCGATCAACGAGGTTCATTGGTACTGGTTGGTGGTTTAACCAGCCGTGTATCTAGTGGATAATGCTGGTTAATACTGGACAATAGTGCTTAATATTAATACAGTGGTCAATAATGGATCATTAACTGGTTGGTAGTTGAACCAGCCCCAACCGATGGTTGAGCTATATGGTCAGTAACAACTCATGGATAATAGGGAACAATCCCCAACAATAGTTGAACCGATGGTTAATAATGGTTGGGGGTGGTTCAACTACCAACTGGTTGAGCCTGTGGTTGGGGTTGAGCCTGTGGTTAATAGGAGACAAACCCCAACAATAAGGATTGGAGAACTGCTATATGATGATTAAACCACCCGTATGAAGAATAGGAGTCAACCAACCAGCCAACCAATCATTTGAGAATATTAGGGACAATCAAAAATGTTTAGAAACCACTGACTAGTTCCTGCACTTGTTTCTGTTGAGGTTCTTGTTGTTGCTGTTGTTGTTGCTGCTGTTGTTGTTTTTTCAGTTCTGTCAGTTTGGCATTTGCTTTCGGTTTTCGTTGTATGTTTTTGTTGCCATTCATGTATCTCTGATGGTGGTATCTGCTTGTCGTCTATTTTGTTTTAGCTACCGCTAACCGCCTGTTTCCTCGGATTAGTATAGTGTGGAATTTGATTAGACCCCTTCCATCCAGTGATGTATCGGCCGCCCCATGCCAGCTCCAAGCCTAACGAAGCAATGGTTTTGGAAAGGGAAAGCCCCGATCATCAAGGATCTGCAAGTGATGGACATACCAAGCGACTCCCAGCGGAGGAACACCTCATGTGTTAAACAAAGCTATGGAACAGCAAGGGAGACGCAATGTTTTTGTTTGTTTCTTATCGTTTCATTATTTCCTGTACTTGAGGGACAAATAGTACATGATACATGGGTGTTTCTCAAAATAGGGGACCCCGAAGTTATGCTTGGTTTCTTACTGTGAGTGATTCATATTTGATGATTTGGGTACCCCTTTTTTGAGAACCACCATATATTCATCTGAGAACAATTCTGTGTTTTGTTTAAATTGATGGAGCTGGTCGTTACTTCCCATGTCTGACTTTAGGAACATTTATAGTCACCAACGGTATAATCAAAATAATATCGATTGCAAATAAGGATGGATATATGTATATATCAATATATGTATATATATATATATATTTATAATTAAAATGAATATATCTATAAATCTATACATCTATATAACACCATAAGGGTATATTATTTAGGATAATCCCTAAGCACCAGGGTGAAACCATAAGGATGATGGTCAGAACCGCCGGGAAACCAGCTGCGGCTTGGCCACACTCTTGGCTGCAGAACACCGCGTCGCAGAACTCGCAGGGCCAACGACCTCGCAATCGCCAAGGGCCCTGGTCCAACTGAGCGATGAGCTCAGGGTCCTCCACATAGTCCTGCAGGGCATGGCGGTCACCGCTCTCAGTTTCAGGTGATGCAAATCATGTCCTTCTATGATGGTTGATGGCTGCAACGGCTGGTGACAATAGCGATGGCTGTAGCAACTGGATACGGCTGGGGACAAAAAGGTTGACCCAGACAGGGTGTCCCATCATGTGACACTCCGTTTGCAAAATAGATGTGTACATACTCATATACTTATCACCACGCATGTACATAACCATGTGTATTCGTTACTTCCTACTGGAAGCACACATTCATTGAAATTATATACTCTAGTTCTGAATCGTATATGTTTAAACTTTGTTATCCAGAATATATAATGTTTTCAAATTGGTTCCTGGCATTGGAATCTACACTATTGTCGGCTCACATGCTTCACTGCTGGTTAGACCCCTCACATCCTTGCTGCTGTTGCTGATGTTTTTGGTGCTGACTCATTTTAAGTCTCCACTAAAGGCTCTCACCGTTGCCAATGTTGTGATTGCTTTTGTTGCTGCTGTTAGACTGCTTTGCCGCTCATCATAATGTGCTGTCGTTTGCTTGTTCCGGCTGCTCAAAAATCATTGAATAGTATAATATATTACTTCTTCCTCTTTCACCATTTCTTACTCATCAATGTATCATCAAGTTGACAAGAGAATCGACAACAACGTTGTTGCTGTGGTCAGCAAGGCCAGCAGCAAGAAGAAAGAAACCCAACATCAGTTGATAGGCAATTGATGCCAACCGTGTCGACCACCGTTCCAATTGTATGCTTGGCCGCTTGGCTGGCTTTGGAAGGGTGTGTATATGGGGCTATGACTGGGATACAAACAAAGAAAATAACCTCAGAAAGTGAGTCGTGACCTCTTAAACCAGGGCCAGTGACCAATTAGTAAGTTTTGGATGCACATGCAAGTAGCGCTACCGACCGTAGTTGCAAATTGTAGACCATGATCGAATGGTTCTTGCACTGGCTGCAACCTTGCTGTTGGATCACCAGTATCATGATCATGTTGACCATCTACTACGGATGGCTAATGGCGCTCGGTAGAAGAAAATCAAACAAACCCTAGCGCTTGAGCACTGGCCAACTGACGGGGAATATTGCGTGTTGATGAGTCATGTTAATGCAACAGGTGTACTAACTATTGTTCCAGACCAGGCGTGGTTGCTGCAAAGTTACACAAAACATATGATGACCACCGTCAAATATTTCATCAAACTTGAACTACTTCAATGAACAGGTACATTTCCTTTGACCTGGTGGCTAAACCAGTCAAGAACTGCAAAACATGCCAATTTATAAAAGTCAAATGGTGCATTAAACCATGATTTGTACCACTGGCACACTGTAGATGACCGACACCTTCAATCCCCACCATTTTATTCAGGCATTCATATGAATTCATTCTCACATGGTGTTGCACCAAAACAGGTTGAATCTCCTTGACAACAATGACTTTTTCTTCTTCTCATCCTGAACTCTGACACCATAATACCCAACCATATTCTCAAATCTCACCCAACCAACATATCAAGCCAACCATGTCCCCAACCTTCAGCGCCACGTGCTCTCCCCGGCTCCTCCAGCGTCCCAGCCTTGGCCGCGGCCAAGGTCCGCCGCAGGGCCGACGCCAAGGAACCGCAGAAGCGACGGCAGTGGGCGCAGACCTCACCTGGGTGGCGATGGGCTGCAGGTGTGGTGCCCGGCAGCTGCAGTGGCCATGGCTACAGCTAGGTGGTTTCGACCTAGCCACGGGGGACTCCAAGTGATGGTTGGAGTTCATAGCTATGGATGGGAGTGATTGAGGGGTAGCCCTGGGACTTGAGAAATCACCATATGTATACGAATCGATGCGGTCTTGCAAATTGGGTTTTACAATGACCAGTGTTGCTGAATGATTGGCGGATGGTCGGTGTATGGTAAAGCTATAGCTACGAGGTCAAGCTATAGTTTGGTGTACGGTTGATGATGGCGATGGAATTTTACAAATTGTACATATTCACACAAGTAGCTTAGTAAAATTACATTTTTGACAGGTGATAATAACTAAGGTATATAAGTTAAGTTTGAACTGGGGTAGCATCACCACCAGGTAGTGCAAATGGTAGTTACCTGTTCAAATTATATTTAATGAAGGTATGACTAGTGTGAAAAAATATGGTTATAACATAACGCAACAGCGCAACTAGAGCTAATGCCGGCAAAGTAGCTAATTTCGAACTAGGCTGACCACCAGGAAAATGGTATAGATGTGACTAGCTATAGTGGCAAATTTCAACCAACTTATGTGTTTCGGGGCCACCTTGAACATATTCATATCACTCATATAAACAACATGTACCTGCTGTACCAGATTCCAACCTGTCGAAGCAACGACCAGGTAGCATCGAGCCCCCCATCTTCCAGCTTCGCTGGCAGCAACAACAGCTTCACCCGGAGGGTACCAGCGACAAGGCACAAAGGCTCCGGGAATCGCTGTATTGCAACAACGACAAAGGCGGTTGAGCTCTGCAAATGGCCTCGCCCGCCTTGAGCGACAGGCGTCGGCTGAGCTGGCCATGCTGATCTTGAACCGAAGATGATGCAGGGGTCTGGAAGTTGGCAATGGCTATGGCCTTTTTTTTCAGGGGTTATGATACAAAGGCTATGGCAATCTGGTTGGTGGTTGAACCACTCCTATGAAAAAAGAGGCTTGTCAACCAACCAGTTGGTAATGATTACAAGTTGGAAAATAATCAAAATGTGAACCAAACCACCAACCATAGTAGTTGTTCAACCATATCATTGTTGGTTATTATCCCCTATTAACCACCATAATCCCTCTACAAAATGTCAACCGCCAACCAGTGACTCGATTGACCATCAACAGCCCTGTTGGATCACTAAGAATGGCTATGGCTATGGAACCAGCTACAAACCATTTCAATACCATGTATAAACCATCATAATCCAATAAGAAACCATAAGAATCCATGGCTGGCTATGATACTCTTCTCATTAATCGTTACCTTATTATGCTGCAGTTAATCCCCTATAGTTCACAACGAGTAATCCATGGAGAACTACTAGTACCCTACCATTATAATCCATTGTTATCCACTACTGTACTAGTTGGGGATTCATTTGCCACAACAGCTTATTAATGCTACCCCATAATGCTTGTTCATCCCCTATAGTTCACCAGCTCATTAACATTTATCAACCATTAACCCCCAACTACTACTAATTACAAATTACACTATCAACAACTATCAACTGCCAGTATCAACCACTACTAACTATAACTAACTGATTCTAACTGATACTAAGTGATACTAACTGATACTAACTGGCTCATGGCTCATGGCTATGATCCCCGGACTCTACCGGTGGTGGGCCCCCCCCGCCACCTTGACGTGCTGGCCGGCCGCCAGGCCCCGCTGCCGCGGGTCGGGCAGGCGCTCGGCGCGGAGGTGACCCTGGCGGAAGGGCGTGTAGACCTGGCCGGGGGACCCGTGGACCGTGGCGGGAGCCCAGGGGGATGGGGGGATGGGTTGGTGGGAGGATGGTGGAACGAAGGGGTCATCCATGGATGGTGAAGACAAGTTTACTCCGAGAATACGAGGGAATGTACCAACTTTGGTGGTCAAGTGAATGGTGAATACTAGGGAATATAGCAACTGAATGTACTCAAGTTGATGGTTAAACTCCGAGAATAGTAGGGAATACCAACTATGGTTGGATGGTTACTAGCTTCACTAATAAGGTGGAAGAACTTCTTCTTTAATCCGCATCGTGTTCAGGTCAACACTACGTAGGCGGATTGAAGAAGACTCCAAGAATAATAGGGAATATTAATGTACCAATGGTTGAACTGATGATTTATGGTGGTGGATAATGAAATGAATAGTCAAGTGATGGTTCACCTCATGTGGATTTAATGGCCAAACCAATGATGAAAATGGCTAAGCTGAGGATGGTTGAACTGATGGTGATTTGTGGTGGTTGCTGGTCAATAGGATTCATCTATGACTGATATCGAACCAATGATAAATTGCCATCATGAAAAAGAGATGGTGACTTAAGTATGAGTCAGAATGAACTCTGTTCAACATTTATAATGGTCAATATTGTTGAACTAATGGTGCATTTTGAAGGAGTGATGATTCAATGGACAACCACATGGTCGAATGATCAAACTGACAAAGACTTACTGTTGTTCACACTGATCTGTATAAAGGGGTAAATGAACTCATGTTTACAAAAGCTAGTGACTATCTACCACGTCAAACAATGGTAAACATGTTGTCCGCATCCCGGACGTTTGCCAACACCCATAATGAGGCACTGCAATGGAGGATCTTGTGCAAGGTTAACGTGGTTTGGAACATTTGCAAAAACATTGGCCACACGCAGTGTGATTTGTGTTTTAGGATTTTAGGATTTTGGATTTTAGGGTTTGGGTTTTAGAGTTCAGCGTTTTACTGTTTCAGGTTTCAGGTTTAGTTTAGGGGTTTGCGGTTTAGGGTTAGGGTTTGTTAACTTCGAAACTCAACAACAACAGCCCTGCGCAGGAATTGAGTAGGGAACGCCTTCCTGTTGGCGAGCAAACGCCAGGGTTGCAGCGAACATCTTCAATGATTCATATCGGTAACGGTGAGTTTGACTAGTGATAAGTTGTTGAACTACAACAACACTACCATTTGGTAGCGACTAAATATCCAAACACATATGGTTACTACCAAACTATCCAGTTGATTACTACAAGTTGACTAGTGTAGTTACTAGCATTTGGATGTGGCACTGCTGGTAGCTCCAACTGGCTCCTCCTTTAAACGGCTACAAGGACAAGCAACCACCAGCTTATTGTGAATCAATGGTGAATCGATGGTGAACTTGTGGCGATTTGTGTACATGTTGAATCATCATGTTTGGTTTAGTTAGATGTGTGACATATATACTAACTTTGCCAATGTATACAATGCAAATATATATATATATATATATATATTTGTTGTGGCTAATATTGGTTGATGGTACGGTATCTTTCCTCGTGCTGCTTGTCAGAATCCGCAGGCCCCCTGTTTCCAATCGTTGCCCATGGTATCCTGGCATATATTCATGCTATATGGCTTTGGTTCCATCCCCGCCTATTATGTCCTAATGTCCTACTATTGATTGTGGGTGCATCCGATATGGCAGGCAATGGATCCCTGGCATCTCTAACTCAAGCACCGTGGCGTTGCGGGTCAGAATCCTGGTATTGGATTCCAATCATCGCTGCGTTTTTACGGCACGGTACTCACTGGTAGCCAGCAATGGAATATCATTGACGTATCAGAATTTACCATTACGAGAATTGTCACCATGGGTAGCCATGTGTGTGTGTGTGCATGTTTGCTTTATACCTACATTATCATTGTGAAGCCTTAATACGATGAGCCCTCATTGATTAACTAGGATCGAGTGTTTTGCTCTCACGATGCGGCGCTATTGGCCAACAATAATTATTTCGGCATCATTGTTTCACTATGGATTGATGGGCATATCGCTATCAATTCTCGATCATCATGCCATGGATTAATCATGATCAACGATTGACCTACCAATCCTACCATTCATAATTATTTATCATGAATCATGGATAACTAAACATATCATGAATCAATTCATTACTGATGATGACTCATGGATAAACCAAATCATGGATAAACCAAATCATGGATAAACCATCGAATCATGCCATTGATCAAGCCCCTCACCATTGGATTTACCAGCCATTCATTGCTGTCGCTTTCCTCAGGTTTTTGGGGGTCGCGCCTGCCTCCGGATGCCGTCCAGGCCAATGACAGCTCTGATGGCCGGACCAGTCAGGGCTGGTGGCAGCACAGTAACCTCCCAGGCCCACGCCGTGGGAGGTCCGTGGGAGGGTCCGTGGGAGGGTCCCTGGGAGGTCCGTGGGAGGTCCGTGGGAGGTCCGCGGGAGGTCCGTGGGAGGTGAAGCAGCGAAGGAACCAAAGGAACAGTAGCAGACTGAGACTGGCGAAGCACTTGGAAGTGCTGTGGAAATGCTGCAGCACTGCAGTGAATGATAGTAGCAACTACTAATAGTAATTGTTGAGCAGTTGGAGTAACCTCCAGTTCATGATTGTTAAGACTGCTTGTGGTGACAAGTAGTAATGTAAGTAGTAATATTGACTTGCTATTAGTAACAGCAATTCACATGACTTAAGTACTTATAGTAAGCACCAACAAATGAGTGTGAACAATCATGGTTAGCTCAATATGTAAGGAGGCTAGTAATTATCAACAATACTGGTTAGCAATAGAAATGGTGATGGTTGTCGATGAGTGACAATGGTCATTGAGCATATGTCAAAACTATTCTCATCGTTGCATACTTTTGGTTGGTTGGTTGGTGGGTTGGTATTTTTTGTGTTGTTCATCTGGCTTGAGATCATGAATGAAATAAAAAACAATAAACTGGAACAAATTGTCATGGTCTAGTTGCGGCTAAACGTTGACCAATAATATGTTTTCATCCACTGCATGACAGCACTAACCAAGCATCACCAAGCCTCACCAGGACTGTCGTCCAGCTATATCCGGTGGTTGGGTGGTGCCATCATTCTTCGACACAGTCATATAGCGGTATATCCATAGCCATGGAGATACCACCAATATGCCTACAGGATCAGTGGTTAATCGATGGCATGATGATGGTTTATCCAATGATGACTGATGATTGATCATAGTGATTGTGAATACTGCTATGAAGGAAGGAAATCAAGGGGACTTGATTATCTTAGCTGAGCCAAGGATTTGCCAAAGAGCATGTCCATTGGATGCACCAATCAACACATGCGTGCCAATCACCTTCGATGGTGACTGAATGGAAACAATTCAATTTACATACAGTTATACTAAAAATCGAAGAAACACACAATTGTTAGTATATTCCTAAAAATATAGCTAGTATGGGCGTACGCAGATCCATGACAGATATGTTTGAACATCTAAATGAATATGCACATACATCTACATGCATGCATAGATCATGCAATAGATAAATAACTATATACATTCAATGAATACATTGCATGCAATTTTTTACATGACCATTAAATCATATCGACAGTGTTCATATAATCAGCAAATATTTACATTGTATTTACTGATTCCTTTCCGTCTGGGTCGCAATTCTGAACTAGGGGGGCCCGGCTCACCCGCATGGTTTGTGAGATCACTTGCTGGGAAACAAGGCTTTGACGCCGGAAGTTTGTCCAACGAAATCAAACCAGGTGAACTATCACAGCATGGGCCGTCACTGATAGGTGATGTTGGAGGTGGCCCCCCTGTTTTCGCCAGATTGGCCTCTGGTAAAACTGAATGAGTTCAACAAGAGAAAATCCACCATTGTGGTCGATTTTCCAGCCAGCCCCGGGGCCAGCCATATTAGTTTACCACGGGGTCATCATCACAATCAGCAGCGCATCCGGCCTGGGAAGCCGTTCTTGGGATTTCCCAGCGCTGAGTACAGGATCGCTGAGGGCATGGGAGCCGCCATGGCAGCGCTTTGCATGCCCGGTGGACTGCACTGCTGAGATCTCGTGGCCTTGTAAATGGTAGCAGTGATGGTCAATATCCGTTGAGCTACCCACCATGATGGTTTAATGGAAGGTTTTCGGCAGTTTTTTGTAAACATTCGTCAACACTGAAAAATATTGTTATTTGAAACATGGAAAAAATGTCTAGGTGAAAGGATCTACCCATAAACACCACCGCTATACCTCTACGGTATCAGTTCTTCAACTCCAAAGCACTGGACTCGTTTGACATGGTGGACATTTCCATCCATCATTCTAAAGCGCAATCATGGCAGTACACTCAAGTTGGTCAGCTTGGAAACAGCACAATGACAATTGAGGCAAGAACAACTACTTCCACTTGAGCATGCGCAGGTCTGTCCACAGATAGCACCCAAAAATGGCGAACTAACCAACCCTTCACTAGTAAAGGTTGACCATTTCACGGGTTTAAGCCGAATAATTACCAGTGAACAAATAAACCATGGTCCTATTCAAAACTCAAGTGCTATTCGACCAGCTGCAGGATCAAGACTCGTGGCCATAGGTGGAAACCATTACATCAATGAACCATTGATGGTTGTTTCTGCAGTCAGGGTACATCAAGGAACCACTACAGCAATGAATCATTTCAAAAGATGGTAATGAAAGACGGTTTTGGCTTGTCTGAAAAGAAGCACCATTGCGAAACGTTCCAACATGATATTGTGTAAGGACAACACCATTGTTGCGTTGTCCGGTTTTAGGAGGCCTCCATTTTGATATTTGTACCAGGCAACTTGCTCTACATGTTTGATGTTGTTTTGCTTCCCGTGAAACATCTATAGCCTTTTCAGCAGGGTTTAGCCATGGGGTCGTTAATGGGTGCAAACGACATATGTCTTTCGATTTCAAGTGTGATATGAACCACCCACAATTCGGAAGAACTGTTAAAAAGTACAGGCGTTGATGGCTTCAAAAAGTGAAATGTCAACTAAACTCAAATTGCAAATCAGAACCAGTATCATTGTTTGATGTAACAACAAATGCTTTCCGCTACTGCATTTTTTTCCAAGCCTCATATGACAGGGTTTGATTCTCAGCCTGTGGTCCAATCCAAAACGCAATTATATTGTTTTCCTATCGATTCCGGGCACCTTTCTTGATATCAAGAGCCATCCCGGTATAGATTAGTTGCAATGCCCCGTTCAGCCAAAACTGGTTGCATCTACAACTGTTGGATACTTTTCGGCAGTGTGAGATTTTCTGAAGATGTTCACCAATCATCACTGTTTTGGTAATGAACATATGTATACTGTATATGTATATACAGATAGGTTGACCACTTGAGCAATTTCATGATCAGTGGAGGCACAAGCTTTGCGAACGGACTTAAGACGCGTTAATCATGCTGGTGATTGATGGATTATGATGGTTACTTGTGGCCTGTGGTGATCAAACCATTATCATCAACCACTATGGTTATCATCAACCACAATGCCATAGTGGTTGATGGTTAATGGGCATAGTGGTTGATGGTTATGTTTGCTTATCATCAACCACTATGGCATTGGTCTCAATCCAAGCAAGTCACAGATGCACAGCTGCGACGCTCCAACCTCCATCAGGCCTGGCCACATCGGTCATGAAAGCACAACTACAATGACAAAGGCAAACAAGAATGACCGAAAGAAAACATGCGTTCAATGGTTCATAATGATGATGAATGTTGTAGATGATTAATGGTATTGGCTCATAGTGGTTAATGATGATCAAACATAATTACAGTAATAGTTACAGTAATTATGGTTAGGGAAGTAATGATAACGTGCAAGTGAAAACAACCGCAAAACCAACGACAAAGGCAGCATCACCAACAGTGGCAAAGGCAACAATTTGCACTAGGAGCAGTGAAAGCAAAGGCATCGATAGGCCCTGGCTGTATGCATAGCTCCACACCACCAAAAGGCCACTCAGCATTGGTTTGAAGCTGTCCTGTTCATATCAAAAAGTGAGACCCCCAAATGCCAGCCATTTCTAAGAACTACCCAAATCATGTTTCAGCAAAAAAAGATGCGATAGGATCCCTGCCGCAGGCTTCTCAGGTTGCGCAACTCAGCGCAGCAAAACCACTCAAGAGATTACAGCTAATCTGGAAAAACCAAACAAACATCAAATCCAAGTAATTGAAGAAGCAATCTAGGACCGATGCCATGCACAAACGCTAAAACACATCTGATATAACTCCCCCCCAAAAAAAGAGGATTTAAAAAAGACTCTTGTCAGCATATGGGATACCTTAAACTGGGGTCACCATGAATTCCTTGAGATTTCTGTACTGATTCGTATGAAACGCACTGATACAACATTTCTGATGGATTTGAGGGTCTTCTGGTCTCCCTGTGCAAAAAACCGCCAATATCTGGGATGCCCTGCAATGCTGGAAATGCTCAGCAAGCCATGAGTTGGATTCATGTTCCTAGGTTTCAAACAAATACAGGTTAACTTTTGTCCCCGGCAACTAAAGCATTTGAGGCTTGTGAGCTCTGGAAAAGAAGAGGACAGGATGCAATGAAGCAATGGATCTACCGTAAAACCATTCACAGTTCACAAAGCTCACCATGAGAGATGCGGATTGATGGGGTTCTCCCAATCACCACTGCTTTCTCCCCTGCAAGCAAAAATGACAGGATGGATTTCGGGTACTCAAATTGGTAGGCAAATCCTTGCCATACCTTGTGGTGTTCATGTGTTTTGGCCCCCCTTCTGCCTGTGAACCATGGAAATGCTGATTGCCACACTTTCTCAGAAATGGCGGCCTAGTTCCAGCTATCTCAAGCTGTACCTACGGCATCCTATACCACCCTTGGTTTCCTAGAAACGAAGCATGGAATAGGAACATGAGAACTGAAGGGAAGGCAAAACGGGCATTGTTGGAAGATACCTACTGACACTGCTGGGTTCAGTGTTGATCAACAGCACCCACACATGAGAGAATGTCACAACAAACTCATTATGGAACTGGTCGAAGATCAATACGTGAATATCATAATTGGAAAGCTTCGGATTCCCTTGACGCATTAACCAACAAAATTTAAGCTGCTGGATATTGGCGGTGTACTGTCAGCTTTGCAGGGCCAGGATCTTCAGGATATTGGTACATACTCAGAATGCGTGTGAGGAGAAGAAGATAAAGTCCTGGAAGGGTTGAAATCAGCCGTTTGCTGGTGGTAGAAAACTTGTCTTCAACCAAGTTACGGAATAGATTTCAGAACACAAACATTTCCAAGTTGTGCTTGACCAAATTTCCAAGGCCAGCAATAAGACTTACTGGAGTCATTCATCAAAAACCACCGTAGCCAATTCGGAAACAATGCTCGTACGTGCGTAGAATCTGAACCAAGTGTTACATGGCACTTTGACTGATGCTCATTCCCTTCACAATCTGGTTTCTTCGAGACCGCTGATCAACCAAAATTAATCCAAGCTTCCTGGTCAGCGACAGTAAGTAAGTAGTCAATGAGCAGTTTGGCAAACTCAAATCAAGCCCGCACAATTTATAAAACACAAAGCACTTCAAACACTTTGTAATTGAGGCCTTGTGAGATATATGACTGACTGAATGCTGTTTACGTGATTGGTGCGCGCATGCCTTGTCACCACACCTGGTTGCCTGACCCAGTCCCAACTGTACGTCTCCTGTTCCACCTATTTGATCGCGACAGCCTTATCCTAGTGAACACCGAACACCCCATAAACAACCACACCAGTTGTTAGTCTTTGTTGGAATGTTCAGCATTTTTTGGATGCTTGGTTCTGACCCATCCCCATATCTTGAGAATGTTTCTGCCGATCCTGGTGCTGTTTAAACTTGCGATAGGAAAGGTATGGAAAAGTGACGAAACTGAATACACAATGGATGGACAACGTCGGTGGATGGTTGGGTGAGTCGCTTTCGTGGACTCTTGGGTAGACACCGACCCTACATGTGGTCATCCAGCCAGCAATACGATTCCTCCCGTGAGTTAGGACATGTTCTGAGAAGCCCCTGTCAGAATCACAATCCTTCATGCGAACGATAACTCCAGTCACCTCAGCAAGGTGGGAAAAATGATAAACACAGTTGCCCAAAACCCCAACATGATGTGGAATGGCAAACCACTAAACAGCCAATAGCTTGGGTTTACTCTGGTACACCACACCCATACTCAGGAAGCAAAACATATCTCCAGCCTTGGGGAAGGACCCAAACGCCCAGGCTGTTGCCGCATCATTTTTTCTCCTTGCCACTGAGCACAGATCTTCCTTGGACGTGGCAGAGCGACTTGGAAGTTCTACAGTGGTCATCCAACTTGGGGATCCCAAGACTATCTTGGATCATTCAGATCATCTATTTACCTTTCATAACGCCCTGTACAGCGCTCAGTCAACCCATTGCTGACCCAAGGATTGCACCATGGCCTGCAAGATTGACCGAAGGATGGTTTTCATTTCGCAAACATTTGACACCAAGATTTTGTATCAACAACGAGGGGTTCTGTCAAAGAACCAGGTTTTTTTACTGGGCATGGGCCGCATGGGATATAAAACCAGCTGCTTATGGATAATTATATTAGGCCTTCTGTTGAACCACCAGCAGTCACCACAACAGGTCGGCGACACTGATCCCATGCCACAAACCAGTGAACGTGACCAGCCAAAAGTCTCGAAGACGAAGGCAGTGGCGTTGCCCCAAGTCATGCGATAAGGTGCTTGAAGTAACAGCTTCCAGCTGCCTCCTGCGCAGTCGAATCCATTTCCGCTGCACAGTTAACTTTTGCCGATCGCGAGGCATCACTGTGGTCAAAGCCTAAAACAGCAACACGAGTTTTGCCACTATTACTCAACATTTCAATGGTCAACCTTTGATTAACGCTTAACGTTTGCTCAACATATTGATAACAAACCAACAGCTACAACGCCAGTACAACAATGGTCCATCAACCTGTTTGTTCACCGTCTAACCATGGACCATTGTTGACTAATAGTCACCAGTCATGAGATGTCCAGACCTTTGGACACAAAAATGTCTCCACAAGAAAGACCGTCAATGTTGCAATGTCATTGTCAATTACCTCCCACGCAGCACTATGTGACATGCAAGAGTCACCTGAACCTATGATTCAATGGCACTTACCTAATATGTGTACCAAACATCGAGAAACTAATAAGTCGCACACCTCACCAGCGCAAAGTTTCTCACGACTCACGACCACTCAAAACGAGAAGATGTTTTATTCATCCATGGTGACCGCGTGATACAACCTGTCATGAAGCTTCAAGTGCAGCCTCAGCAAAGGCTCCCGCCTTCTCGTGCTTCTCTGGGCAAAGGTTGCGACAAAAGCACCAAGTAGCACCCAGGATCCACATGCTCCAAGCGCCTGCATGTTGGCTCCCGGCAACGTGGTTCCTTGTGTGGCGGAGAGCCAAGTGTTGTGCAACCGAACCGAACTGTTTGGTGAAGCGCAACGTTCAGGAACCGAACAGGCATGATGAACCAGAAATTATGAAGATACAGTAGTCGAAGCGATTCGCACCATGTTTGTCAACAACAAACAGATTAGGTTTCAACTCCGGTTCAATCAATTCAATCCAGCTGACAAGTAGAATCAACAAATAAACTCATAAGTTGGCTGAGAATGGTTGAAGCAACTGGCAAAAATGCCTGCCGTTGAGGACCGATGATCTGTGGGTAGGACCCTAAATGGTTTTTGGTATGTTAGTGACCAAAGTCAGGGTATCAAGAAACAGCAAGCATGAACCTGACACATTGAAGTACATGAACGTTTATATGTTCAACGTAATCCATGGCTTCTCAACCAACAAAACTAAAGACAAACCCTCCACTTGGTAGGTCGCCCCTGGACTCCTCAGTGGACGTTGTTTTCTGTGAGGACTATGCAGCTTGGCGACGTCTGGGCTGTCCCATTGGGTAAACCCCCAGAGCGGATCTCTCTCACCTGCGGCCATTTCCAGAGGCTGCCCTCCATTCAGAAGGCCAATCCTGTGGATTTCAACAGATTTCAAACGTACTTTGAAGTACTTTGTCTGTCTATTTACACACTCCAAGAACGAAACAACAAAAAACCTTGTTGTATTCTGACCCAGCCCCAACATTCAGAGAGGTCATGCAATACCAGCTGAGCCACTGCAGCCTGAGTTGTTGTGCAAAAGCAACGGACTTCAGTCAGCAGAACGGCGAATTCAAAAAGGAGTCCATTCAGCTCATCCATTCCAAATCTGAAAGGTACTCAATATACCCACCAGAAAGCGACGTGGCAAATCTTCACTTGTTGCCCATGGGCCGGCCACCTAGGGCTTGTTCACTCAAGAGGAGCATGTAGACATAAGATAGTTATACCGTATATATACCATCAAGAATTCCTTTGGACTGTTGGGTCACACTGAAAGTATCTCAGGTGGTCGAATGCTTCGAGGCAACACACACACATATATATATATATTTATTAAAAAAATGAAAATATATATATATATATATGATATTTGAATGTATATACACACACATACAGTAGTACAATAAAAAACATGTATATGTATGTATATGATGTGTGTCAATTTATGTATATGTATATGTATGTAATGTGTATGTATATGTATGTATATGTGTATGTGTGTAAATTCATTGTATATGTATGTATATGTGTATGTGTGTAAATTTATGTATATGAATGTAAATGTATGTATATGTATGTATATGTATGTATATGTAAATGTAAATGTGTATGTATATGTGTATGTGTGTATGTATGCATGTATGCATGTATGTATGCATGTATGCATGTATGCATGTATGTATGTACGTATGCATGTATGCATGTATGTATGTATGCATGAATGTATGTATGCATGTATGTATGCATGTATGTATGCATGTATGTATGCATG
>VSDK01017696.1:148504-188804 GCA_009767595.1 Symbiodinium kawagutii | reverse complement strand
ATGCATGTATGCATGTATGCATGTATGCATGTATGTATGTATGTATGCATGTATGTATGCATGCATGTATGCATGCATGTATGCATGTATGGATGGATGGATGGATGGATGGATGGATGGATGGATGTACACATGTATAAATGGAACTGTCCCACATCTTCGTACATCTTCATGATGTTCCTGAACAATCAGGCATACATGATACAAGAGATTGATATTGGAATATGTATATATATATATATCGGATGATGTGAGTATATCATATATCCATTCATCAAAAAAGGGTCCCCAAAAATCACAAAATGGGTATTTTTTGGAGGGTGGCAAACTGGTTGGGCCTGGTTGGGGGTTGCAATGGACACGCCCGCGGATTATGACTTTGTAGGGGGACAAAACATCCCAAGAATCCTTTGTTGCTCACTTTTTGTTGACTTAACATTGGTTGAAAAGCAAATCATGGGCAATCATGTTTCCTTTGTTGCTCACTTTTTGAATCCTATGATTTGTTAAGTCAACAATGGGGTTCAAAAACAAATCATGTGCGCATCTGAATCTGATATTGATACCTGGCGAATGGGTGCTGATCTGGCCCTCTGGACGTAAGGCCATCTGCTTGGCAGAAGCCTCGCATCCAAGACTACGCTGAACAGAGCGCCGGCGCAATCTGATGAGAACGGCTGAGCAGCAGTTAAACTGGTGCCATCGTCAACAAGCAGCGGAAGCCGCTTGAAATCTGGCCGCTTGAAATCTGGCCGCTTGAAATCTGGCATACCATGCTTGTTGTCTGTCTCTATTGGAAAGTAATCTATCTTACTACGCAAATGCCTAGCGCTGATGTTACTTGAAGGGTGGTCGATTCAAACAGCTTCAAGACTTGAGGAGGTAATAATTTCTCTTTCAGAAACACTCTTTGAGGGGTTGCTTTGCTAGTCCTTCGTTTCTTTCTGGGTTGCTATCGTTCGTTGGTCGATAAGGGTTGGAGATTTACAAGCCAAGCAAAGCTTCTGATTCCTAGAGCCCCTATTCCTACAGAATCACAAACATCAAAAAAAATCCACTGCGCAAAGTATCTTCCGATGACAGTACTTTTCATGTGTCATGGCTGTGGCTGCCAAAGCCATTGAGGGTCGTTAAACAGGACGGAACCCAAGACTAGTGGGCTTCATTTGATCACACAGTTCTGCGGTCACAAGACTCTGTCCTAGAAAAGCTGGTCACACTAACTTATTGGCGGCTACCAAAAGCTTACATCTTGGGTTTAGAATCCCCCCGTCATGACATAGGACACCCCTGTTGCATTTCAAGACCACTGCCAATAACAATCGACCTAGTGATCAACCGGGTCACATACGGGTCACAAGCTAGAGGGTTTGAATAGGTGCCAATCAACCTTTGTGGTCGACCAGCGAGTAGTTTACGAGTGTAACTCATGGTAAATTGAGCTTAACTGTTCTGCCCAAATTCCAAGTTATTCCCCAACAAAGTTGTGAAATATGTCGATCCTCAGGTTTCCAAAGGGATTTCAAAGGATTCCTTGTTGTTTGGGGGGATAGTATGATTCGTTCCCAGAGTTTATTAGCTCTAAACCAAGTTGAATCGTTTCTAACCAGAACCAAGCTGACCAAGTAGGGAGGCTTCTCAAGTCATTGAGAACCCCAAGGCTACGGATGGTCTATGACTATCAATGCCTTTCACCTGAGATTGTATGGCTATGGATATGGATGGTCTATGACTATAAACCCGGTATATATGGCTGTGGCTCAAACCCTGTACCCCTGGTTCCCCATTGTATTCCCTCTTACAAGAATTGCTGACCCTCCAGAGACTCTACAGGAGCTCGTCGGCCTGCCGTGAGTCTGTAGCTGGGACCTACTAACAGGTGAGACCTTGCTTCTACTGTGACGGGGCACTGGTCAACTTGGTAAACCCATGAAAGCAGTGTTTTCTAATCTAAAGATGACATGATGAGGAATTCCGTCTTATTGTGTTTGATTGTCTTCTGGTAAGATTGGTGAAGTATGGTTGACCAAATGACTTTGTATCGTCCTTTCATAGGCTAGAGTGATGTATTCGCACCATGAGCAAAGATCCGCGATTGGAACTGTCTGCATCTCAACCAGAAAATGCTCCTCCAACTTTTCTCATCAGACCGGCGGTGAGACCACATTGCGGATCAGGATCCGCCTGGCGAGCCACCAACCAGGGTTGAAGCCAAGGGGGGAAATTTCGAAGATATGCTTGAGGATCAAAATTCGATGATTGAAAACTGGGTCGGCGAACATCCTAAGACATACAAAGGCTATTCTGGTCATGGGATGTTCCGGGTATGGGGAAGCGGGTTTTGACCCATAAGAATCTCGAAAACATCATGACCCACGGTGCCCAAGTCTCTGGATCATACCTAGTTGCACCGTAGGTCATGGTGACCATGGAGTGCCTATGGCAGTGGGATCGGACTCAGCAGCCCCCGGCCTTAGCAATTCGCCAAGAAGCGCTCAGCGGCGCCTGCGACGCAGAACCATCGTTGGTTCCGAGGCTTCTGCGGGTGCTGTGCCCATGGATGTTTTGAACCAATAGGACTCATCTTTGAATGAACCATGACCTACTGGAAAGTACCATTGAAACCAACAATGGGATTTCCAATCTCTGCCTCTGAGCCCATCCATTTTTGATGACAACTTGCACCAAAACCTTCGTCAAAAATCTGGACTTTTCTGCAAATACTTCTGCAATAGAGACAAGAAAGGGGTGGTGGGCTACAGAACGTCGCAACTGCGGCAGTTAGCACTCTCGATCATACCTATCTGAGCAACAAAAGAAATACACACAAATAGTCGGATAGCTCTTTGATGACTAACTATTCTGGTTCATGAACTGGTTGTGTTTGATTGTCTGTTTGATCGCCGTTGGTCTGCTTGTTTGTTTGTCTGTCTCTTTGATCAGTGATTCTATCAGATTGTTTGTGTATCTATCTATTCCCCCCTGCTGGCAGTAAGATGATTTATGTATATAATTGTGGCTAATTGATGGTTAATTAATAGAAATCTATTGTCAAATAATGTTTGTTCATCTGGCTTCTGCAAATATTGGCCAATGTCAAACATCTCAGCCCTTCGCAATGAAGCCTGATCTATAACCATCATCAAGCCACATCAAACCATTACTCTAACATTCCAAAGCTTTCTGTTGCAAACCAGAAGCCATGAATTGGATAGCCAAAGCTTTCCGGATAGCTTAGCTTTGATAGCTTTCCGGGTACCTTTGGCAGTGGGTCAAAACCCTGTACCCCTGGTTCCCTATCATTAACCATTGTTTTCCCTATGATTGTTGGTGGAAATCCCCCATTAGTTGGTTGGTTAACTGCTTGACCCAGCTCGCCATATAGTTGGCATACATCCGATTGCTAGTTATCATCCCCTATCAGTAACCATTGATATACTAGCTATTATTGTTGATTAACTGCTTGACCCATACCCCTTTCATGGCTAGGGAAACTATAAAATGTCAATGAAACCACCAACTAGTAATTGTTTCACCACTATTGTTGGCAATTATCCCCTATCATTTACACATGTTAATGCTTAACCACCAATATGGCAGTGGGTCAAAACCCTGTACCCCTGGCTCCCCTATCATTAACCATTGTTTTCCCTATGATTGTTGGTGGAAATCCCCCATTAGTTGGTTGGTTAACTGCTTGACCCAGCTCGCCATATAGTTGGCATACATCCGATTGCTAGTTATCATCCCCTATCAGCAACCATTGATATACTTGCTATTATTGTTGATTAACTGCTTGACCCATACCCCTTTCATGGCTAGGGAAACTATAAAATGTCAATGAAACCACCAACTAGTAATTGTTTCACCACTATTGTTGGCAATTATCCCCTATCATTTACACATGTTAATGCTTAACCACCAATATGGCAGTGGGTCAAAACCCTGTACCCCTGGCTCCCCTATCATTAACCATTGTTTTCCCTATGATTGTTGGTGGAAATCCCTCATTAGTTGGTTGGTTAACTGCTTGACCCAGCTCGCCATATAGTTCGCATACATCCCCTATAATTGCTAGTTATCATCCCCTATCAGTAACCATTGATATACTAGCTATTATTGTTGATTAACTGCTTGACCCATACCCGATTCATGGCTAGGGAAACTATAAAATGTCAATGAAACCACCAACTAGTAATTGTTTCACCACTATTGTTGGCAATTATCCCCTATCATTTACACATGTTAATGCTTAACCACCAATATGGCAGTGGGTCAAAACCCTGTACCCCTGGCTCCCCTATCATTAACCATTGTTTTCCCTATGATTGTTGGTGGAAAACCCCCATGAAATTGGTTGGTTAACTGCTTGACCCAGCTCGCCATATGAATAGCCACGACTAACAAACATCGACCGCAGCTCTCCATGTGCCGGTCCCCACGTGGACTCCCATAACCTTCACCCACCTCTGCGGCGCCCAGGTTGAGCCCATACTCGCCTCGGCTGTGGAAACGAAGGATTTCCCTATGAATGATGGCAATTTCCCCTATGAACTACCAGATTTCCCTATGAATTATGGCAGTTTCCATGTTTTTTAATATTAGCAAATGGTAGTATAATCATATTAAAGCCAATCAAACCAGTGCACCAACCAGTAGTATTTTTAAATATAAGTAGATCGTAGCTTACCAAGAAACTACCAGATTTCCCTATGAATGATGGCAATTTCCCCTGTTGTAAGCATATTAGATGCCAATCAAACCACCAACCAGCTATTGTTGGTCAGCCACCATAGTTAATCACATGTTTGACCGTGGTTAACCATAGAAATTCCCATGGATTTCCTACGAAAAACTACCAACCAGTAGTTCTGACCCAATATTGTGGCTTACTATCCCCTAGTTATTTATGAACCATTGTTAAATGGTGATTACCCTATAGAACCACATGTTTAACCATTTTTCACCCTACAAAATCCCATGGTTTCCCTATGAAACCATCAGTCACGGCGGCACCACATCCATGTCCAGCACCGAGCCACGTGAGCTCCGGATCTCGCACCTGAGAACGAGATCTGGGGGTCCGGTGAAGGTGAAGGTTTACAGGCGTGGAAGTGCCCAGAACTTAGGGTACGGTTAACTTTTCATATAGTTTAACTTTAGATATATGAAAAGGTGAAACCCGTGTTAGTTAAACTTTGCGTATCTAAAGGATTGATACACTGGTGCATCATGCGTGTTATAGTTACACAACTATTAGTTAGAGCTGTTCATCATCACGATGTTTAATGTGTATCATGGTTATAATGTTGAAAATGGGGAAAAAGAAGTTGTTTGGTTCATCATGACGTCGCTCAATGGTTACGATCAAATCAGCAACCTTGATTTGATTTATGATGTTGAATGACTATCTATCGAATGACCAGGCTAAGCAAGATAGAAGTTAGTTTATGTTAGCTTAAGCTAGGGTACGGTAGGTTAGGTTAGATTTGATTTACACGCAAACCAAATAGAAATTAATTAAACATCATTAGCCATGGCCATCGTAACGCATAGTGTGCATCAACCATAGGCTGGTTGATTAATTGCTGGTTATTGATGCTTAGCGATGAATCTTCCAGACCAGAACTGGGTGAACTTGGAGAGGGAACAAAGCCATATATGGTGGTTTCTCAAGCCATAGTGGGCCCCAAGAATGGTTGGTTTATTGGTGGTTGGCAATGATCAATTATGAACAATTCTGGCTATTATTGACAAGGGGAGAGTAAGCAATCATAGGGGGTATACCAACTGTAGTGGTTGGCTCATTACTATACATGGTCTGTAAATAGATAATGACTGGGGATATCCCAATGAGTTGAGAAACACCCATACAGGTGTTGTGTTTCATGTAGTCAGCCAATTCAACAGCTCTCCGCAGTGAAGGGGTGATCATTGGCTTGACTTGGCTTGACCATGCTGGGCCAACCTAGAGCTTGGTCAAGCACCACTGCACATGGAAGATGTGTGCCAATTCCAGTCGAGTAACAGCTGCATTGTTCTGCTTACTGGGATGAAGCATCAAGAACAGTGCCTAACATACGCACGTCGGCGTAGTTCTTGGTTGGCTACCATTTGGTTAGGACACTCGTGGTGGCTCCTTGGCTCCCCCATTAAAAGGCCATAAGGATACCCGTGGCTCCTTAATCACCAGCCAGTTGGCTACAACTGTTTTAAAGTTGCACATCCGGTTGTGAATTGGATCTGCGCATATCACGGTTCCAAACAAATGCCCGTCCAGTGAGGTAGCTGCGAAAAAGGAAAGCCTTGAACCTTCAATAGTCGGGTGGTCTTACGATGAAGAGAGATCCAAAAAATGTCCCTATGCTCAGCAAAGGTTGTGTAAGGTTTTTATCGAGCTTATCGCCGTCAACAATGGTTAAAAAAAGGAAACCATCACCAATGACTAACACGAATGGTTAAGCAACTACGGGTTAGCCTTTTTTGTGTGAAATGGACGGCATTTTCCATGGTTGGCTATGGTTGAACCAATGGCATTGGGTCAAAACCTGTACCCCTGCTTTCCCTATCATTAACCCTTGTTTTCCTTATTATTGTTGGTGATCATCCCCTATTAGTTGGTTGGTTGATATTGAGCCATAGCATCCCATAGCCATATGGTTCACTATGGGGAACACCCAGCGCCATGACTTGGTTGGTCGGCCCCTGACTGGTGTCAGCTACCATCCAGCGGGGCACTTCCAGGGTCAGCCCAGCCGGAGGCCGTCACAGACATGGCATCCGAAGGTCCCTTGGGACCCGCCTGGGACCAGCTGGTGGTGACCAAGCAATGGAGGACTTTGATGGCTGACTGTAGGGGATGATGACACCACGAATGCACATGGGGAATGTACGGATTTACTGAGAATCATGGTGATGATGATGATGATGATGATGATGATGATGATGATGATGATGATGATGATGATCATGATGATGATGATGATGATGATGATGATGATGATCATGATGATGATGATGATGATGATGATGATGATGATCATGATGATGATGATGATGATGATGATGATGATGATCATGATGATGATGATGATGATGATCATGATGATGATGATGATGATGATGATGATGATGATGATGATGATGATGATGATCATGATGATGATGATGATGATGATGATGATGATGATCATGATGATGATGATGATGATCATGATGATGATGATGATGATGATGATGATGATGATGATGATGATGATGATGATGATGATGACGATGATGATCATGATGATGATGATGATGATGATGATGATGATGATGATGATGATGATGATGATGGTAGTGTTGGTGATGATGATGATGATGATGATGATGGTGATGATGATGATGATAATGGCATATGGGGGTTGATGACTATTGATCACCGACAATCACAGGGAACCAACTGGGACAGGGCTGATGACGATCCACGCCAGTGATTGGTAGTAACATTTAGTAACCAGTGGTTGACCAATTATGGTTGCCTATGACCAATGGTGAGTAACAACTGTCACCCTAAAAACAGCAGCCAGGAATGATGGTGAGGGTATGGTGAAGTGGGTGATGGTTGCCACCAGTTTCCCGCCACTGGTATTACCGTATAACTCATTCTCACGAACAGGTTGTCAACCTCATTCAGGATTGAAAGTTGTTCTGACACTAAGATACTCCTAGAGCCAGTGCCAAAACAAGTGGTAACGCACATCTACCTACATGTTTAGGGGTGAATCAAAATGTTGTCATAAGAGTCACTGGATGAACCAAATAATCATCCCTAGCATTGATAATCCTAGACAAAGCTGCCCTAGCTGATACATTCGGGCAATAAAAACACTGGCAAATTCATCAAAAACTGGTCTTGTCGACACTCCTAAGAGTAGTGCATAATCACCATCCTAGATCATAGCTGGTCAATATCAACCCCGTAATGAGGGATTGATGCCCATCCCAGCAACATTCAAGCATGGGTTTGCTGCTTATTTCAGCATCAATCATCAACCATCATCAACCAGTACCCAATCAGAAACCGCAAGCCGCCGCCAATAAGCATCACCCACAACTCACAACCACTCTCAACCATTAAACATATATATGTATATATAAACCCCGACAATTGTGAACCAATCATCATCAACAATCTGACCATCCTCAAGCATCACCAGCAGCCACCCTTCGCCATCCTGAACCAGCGCCCTTAACGACCCCCTTTCCCCACCGGCGCTGCTGCCCGAGGTGCCGCAGCGCCGGCTCCAAAAAAGGACTTGGTGCTGTTTCGGGCGGGGCCTTCTTTGAAGTTGCTACCTGGGGACGCGGAAAATGACAGGGATGAAGAGTTGCTTCCTGTGAGGTGACCTCCTACTGATGTTTCTCGTAGGTGATCAAGTGAAGATTTTGAAGATGGTATGTTTTATGATTTATGATTTATGATTTGATTTAAGATAATCATCTCATATACACGGCAGTGAATTTTAAGTAACAATTGAATGATATTTTTTCTCAAGCAATATTTTGTCGGAGGATGATGTTCAAAACAAAATCAGATTCATAAGGAAACAGTACTGTAATCATAATTACTAGCATTTTTCGATATACTTTTACATATAATTATATAATCTATTTGTTAAGAACAACAGTACAGGAGCGACCGCTAAAATGAAATACAGCCAAAATGAAATATGATATTTGCCTTCGTTACAAAGGGGCGCCTTCGTTTTACAGAGTTTTCATGACACATTTTGCCTTCATTACAAAGGGACGCCTTCGTTTTTGCGGGTTTTATTCTTATTCCATTTCTATCATGTTCCTTGGTCAGACCTTTTCCGCGGTAGCTCTTTTGTTGTTCTGTACGGATAGTTGGATGATAATTGCATAGGAGTTCAGCCTTTAACACATACATTCTGAAGGGGAAAGAAAAATCATGCGTATCTCTGCGTTACATGTTGTATGGAATTGCGATAAGCCAGCGCGGAAATCAGCCATCTTGAACCAGTGAGGAGGTTCAATGGCATGATCAAACACGGATACAAGATAAGTGTGCCCTGGTCTGCTTGCATCCTGCTTTAGAGATCACCATCATGGGTGCATGTTCACCAAGCTAAACAAGGTAGTATTCTCCCATGACGACGTCTGATATTTGACCATTCTTTCGAAGTGTATATCGCTTGGGTAGTCACATAGCGAGGCGAGAAACTATATCTTAATATAATCAACAGCGGAAGAGGTAGTTTATGACTGTCAAGACTTTCTCTCGATGACTCACATCAGGAGATCCCGGTGAATGAACTACTCATATTTGAGGGTAAGTTCCCCCCCGTTCGTGGTCCCACTACCAACCACTACCCAGCTACACTTGATAGCTATAGCTATACCCATCCAATACCCAGCAATTCTTTTGACGATTGTCTTGTGTGGCAAGTGTAATACCCAGCGAGACTTGTTCCCAACAAAAAACACATGAGAAACCAAAATCATGCGCGACTACATTCTGGCAAACTATCGGGAAGTGGCAAATCCACCATTCATAGTTGTTTTTTTTCATTTTTGTACTTACAAAAAAACTGGTGATATTAAGCGCAACGAGGTTAGCTTGATCATAAATTAATCATTGTACAAAAACATGTATTCCCTGCTATTGTTGGTTGTTGTACCCTATAATCAACTGTGGGTTGTTATACCCTGTTCCCTACTATTGTTGGTTGCCATGCCCTAGAATCAACTGTTGGTCGTTATACCCTATACTTGGATGTGCACCTCACTTAGTAAGTGGTGACTAGCCATGGTTTCTAGGGGTTAGTTCAGCTACCTTACAGGGTTCCATGGTTATAACCCTCTGCCCATCCAAGTACCTAGCCCCTAACCATTTTTACCTGTTGGCTTCCCACATAGTTATGTACACTAATACTGGCTAGTTTACTTAACCATTTTTGTTACAACGTATATTACTATACGGATAAATACCACTATGACTATAATCATGATATACTGAACCATTTTTGCCAAATAGTGGTATAACCATGATAGTTTCCCAGGCGATCCCAGGCGCTATTTTTTACCATACTGAACCATTTTTACTGCCTGGTTTCCCAAAGGTCTCGTACCAAGCGCTGCGGATCATCCAAGCCGCTGGTCTTGGCTGCTCCGTGGGACTTGCCCGTTGCATGCGATTGCCTTGCGGTGACCAGGGCTCTCACCACTGGAGGTTGCCGTGGTTTGTCGGTGCTTAATTGGTGGTTTCTCAAAATGGGGGTACCCAAAAAATGCTGGGTTCGTTACTATAAATGACTACTAATGGATGATTGGGGGGTACCCCTATTTCGACAAACACCCAATTAATAGTGCTGAAGCAAAAAAAGATCAACAAAACCACCCAGTAAAAATGGCATGAGAAAGAAGTCACTGTCTGGAGAGACCCAAACCAGGAGATGCACCTTCTGAGGTATCTGTGCAACTCTAAATATATCTATATATACGGCAAGGCCCTATGGTTTGCCCGTGACCACAAGACCTGCCCAGAAGTGAGTCTTGTTAACTGTTCAAAACCCTGCGCAGGCCCGTTGTTTTGAAACTCTGAGAATCAAGAAACCCTAACCCTAAACCCTAAAACCCTAAACCCTAAAATCTTGAAACCCTAAACCCTGAAATCTTAAAACCCTAAACCCTAAAACCTAAACCCTAAAACCCTAAACCCTAAATCACTGTGTATAGCCAGTGTTTCTCACTGATTCTTCGAGCAATGTTCAACACGCACAGACAGCCGCAGTGGTTTGTTTGTCCGTAATTTTAGTATGGATCATAACCAAATGCAAGCCAAAGTGAATACTTGGAAGACGACTAGAATAGGCAACTGACTGCACTGTGATGGTAATGATTAATAGGAATAGCAATGATCAGTAGTAGGTGTTAGAGCAGCTTCAACGACTTTGCTTCGCTACCAGAGGTTGTGAGTTACTTTACTCAACTGTAAGCCTTCGATTTGCGTACTTTGTTGCTTTGCATTTTTGATTGAATCCAGCTGTATTTTGTTGGAGTTGTGCAATGATTTCACAGGCACCAGCACAAATGTCAAACAAACTAAGCAATGGTTATTGTGGGTTCTGACTCGTGTGGACACACCTAGTTAGCCTGCTTGTGGTTGTTGCTCCAGCTGCAGGTGCCCTGAACTGAAAATGATGTTGATACTTAATTTCATGATGATCATGAAAGTGAGTATTCGGGTAATTTCAGGATGATCACTTGTGACTTGTGTCATTGGATTTCTCAGCGATCAGCGGTGATCATCCTGAAACCAGTTTAGCAATTCCGTGCGTTAAGATACGTCATGTTGCCAATACTTTACATTACACCGCATGAACGACCCCAAAATAAAAGCAGCTGTGCAAACAAAAACACCTATGCTGACATCACGCAACAAGGACAACAACGCAGGCAGCAGCAACAGCAACTGTAGCAACAACAGCAACAGCAACAAGAAAACTCACGACATTTCAATCAAAACCATCATCACAATCCCGCCGACAACTCAGTAGCGACTGTCAACCATCAACAACCACATTGAGTGTTATTCATCATCATTACAATTCATTCATCACTCTAACCACTGCTACTACAAGCCATGATAGTCTTGACAATGATTTGCCATCACTTACCTAACTATGTCTCATCATTATCAACCATGAACCAATAACCGCATTGTGTAAAAAAGAACATCCCTGGCTTGGGGTTTCAACCCCTATGAAAAACATGCTTGTCAACCAACCATGTGTTAGTAATCACTAGGGAAAATCAAAAATGCCAATGAAACCAACAACCAATAGTTGTTAAACAAACATAGTTTTGTTGGCTGTTATCCCCTATTCACCACTATGATGCCCTGTAGACCACTATGAACCACCAACATCCACCAACCAGATCCTCATCTTCCACGGCTCCCGAGCCCAGGCATCACATGCTGCCAGGGTTCAGGGCAGCGTTGGCCGCGGTTTTGAAGGTCTGAGGCTTCACATTGGTGCGCCCTGTGGTTCCTCAGGGGACGCAAGAGCTGCGAGTTGGTGTTCTTGGTGATGATGATGACCAACCAATGGTTTATGAATGGTAAACTATAGGGGGATAATAAGCAACTATGTGATGATGACTGCGATGATGATTGTGATGATGATGATGGTGATGATGGTGATGATGGTGATGATGATGATGATGATGACGATGACGATGATGATGATGATGATGATGATGACGATGATGAAACGATGATGAAACGATGATGACGATGATGATGGCGATGATAGTTGTGATGATGACCAACCAATGGTTGATTAATGGTGAACTATGGGAGAAACTAACCAACCATAGGGTATATCAAGGCGACTGATGAAAATGATGGTAGTGTTGGTGATGATGATGATGATGACGACGATGGCTAGCAATAGTTATTGATAAATATTTTCCAATGGTTACCATTCTTAGCCAGTAATAGCAGTTGTAGAACCAGCTACGGCAAATGTTGACCATATTATTTGACAAGCCACATCAGCTCTTGATGGGGTTCGGGTAAGCATGGATACTTTATAGAGAAGTAAATGCATAATGCTTTCAAACATTGCCAAGTGTGAGTATGACTAGTACACTAATCTATGCTAAACGTACACCAAAAAAATACGTGCTAATCATGTTGCCGTCCCTTTTGCAGGTTGGCCTTGCATACATGCTTTATCATACGGACTGCCTACTATGCAATATGCATTTATTCTTGATGATACACCCACGTCTTTCCACACATGCTCTGGTACAGGTCTGGGTCAAACAATGGGGTCCCAACAGTATGTCGACCGATTTGATCATTGAGGAGCCAGGCACAGGTTATGCTGTAGGGATATCTGCATTTGCCCTACATTTGGTGGTTTCTCAAAATAGGGGTACCCCAAAATCATCCACTATTAGTCATTTATAGTACTAAACGAACTATTTTTAGGGTCCCCTATTTTGAGAAACCTCCATTTGGGCACTCTGCAAGTAGGTTCACTTAGCGCTTCACGAAACAGTTCCCTTAGTGTATTCAGGGATGCAACATGCAACATGGATCCGAAGAAACCATGAACTGAGCCACGACCCCTTCGAACTGACCCAAGTCCCCTTCGTCGTGGCTCAAGCAATGTCAAATAGTCTCGATACGACCGGTGCTTGCTATATTGCTGAAATTGTGGGGATACCAAACATGCTGAGGAATTGGTACCGTACCCGTGTTTGGAGTGAAGGCTGGTGCTGTCGCCGAGTCTACGTGTAGGTTATATACTCACAAGAATTCTGTTCAAGAGAAGAACGACTAGTTTCATGAGACCATTTTTTGCTAAACTGACAAAGCCATAGTGCCGTTTGGTTACCACCTGCAACATCAACCAGTACCATCAATCTGACCATTATCCATTCAAAAAGTATGTAAACCAGGATGAAGCATCCATTTCATGATCAATAATGGCGCAACTGCGTGATTGAAAAACATCATTGATGATGATCCTGGATGTTCAACAGCCTGTGTGTTCAAACAAATTCAACATCATGCAGTCAGCAAGCATGAAACTAACAATGGTTCCTACAATACTTAAACCAAGTTTCAAGTACTTAAGTGTTCAATCCACAAGCATCGTTAATCATCATGAATCAATGCCAAAATGGCAAACCATTTCCAACCATAGATCGGTGTTTCCACACAATGGCTGAAACCATTTCCGCGATGCGGCGAGGCCAAGGCACTTTTTAAGCCACCGATCGGAGGAAGCACCTGCGAGTGAAACATATCGAGCTGAGTGATGTTGAGTGCAATTCCAGTGTTTTCTTTGCGGATTAGATTTGTTGGGTCTATCAGGGAAGTTTGCTTTACGCGTGTTCGTTTCTTAGGTGATCTCTTGTTTGCTTAAACCAGCTGGTTAGTGAATCGCCGCCAGAAGCCAATTTTCACAGGTTTTGACAACAAACCTTGCAGAGATATAACAAAAAGCACGTGGACATACCACGAATCGACAGGTGATCCCGGGATCTGAATCAGACTAATAACACGGCGCACTGTGGGAACACCTGGAACCGAATCCTAGATATGACAATAAGATCATATACTTATATATTGAGTGTGTGTGTATATATCTGTAGTCAGTATATATATATATAATTATGTATATATTTATATGTATACACACCAGAATTTGAGTGACTCTGGAACAAGGGTTGATATTTGTTGCATGTTCATGTTCCTGATGATGTTTTGCGGGCACCAACTCATCCAACTCCGGGTTCCCACCTGAAATGGACCGGTTGGTGGTTATCTAAGCCGCAAAGGTGCTACCCAGGAATCAAGTTCGGACGGGTTCGTGGATACTTCTTGGGGGGATTGGAATGCCTACAATGTTCACCCCATATGTGAAAAAACCCGGTGGATAAGTCCTACAATTGCTTGAAGGACTGCTTGAAAGATAATCCTTGGTGACTTATAGTGTTTCCCCCAGCGACAATTCAGTCGTTTAAGCAATTGAACAAGCCCTCCATATGTTCCATGACTGCTAGTTAGTGAAATAACCAAAGTCGACAATCTCTGGGGGAAGCCACATTGTCACAGTTGTTTTCATTATTCAACATGGTGCATTCATCAATGTTATTCAATTGACGATGCATTCGGGAAGTAAATTTGAATGCCAATGAAACTAATCATGGAATTGTTGTTATTAACCATAATTTCAAACAATTTTAATACAATGTTTCTCTATTGGTTTTCCACGTGCTCTTTTTCCATGTTTTCTTTTATATTGCTTCCCAATGATTTTTGTTGTCCATGGTTTCCCGGCATTTTCCCTGGTTGCACTAAGGGAGACCACCGACCCACCAACATCCACCAACCACCACCGTGCCATGGCCGTGACCTGACTGTTGGTCTCCTCCTCGCTCTCTGCACCGTTCTGAGCTTTACGCCTCGCCTCACAGGTGGATGTGGCCAGTGAACAGCAAGTTGGATGGTTGAAACCAAGTGCCTTAAGCAGAAACATGCATAAAACCATAGTGGGAATATGTGTAACAAGAGTGAATATGAAAACAAACATCCACTATGAACCATAATCGACTTAATCGACCATCCTCAAGCATCATTAGGACCATCATTGACCATCACCAGGACCACACATGGACCATTCTGAATCCATAGCCAGCTGATTCACCATCAAGCACCATGTGACCATGATTGTCCATCACCAAAGCCCATTATTTTTCATCAACCATCCCTCACCATCGTAACATAGGCAAGCATTGTGGATAACCATCTTCTAACCATCAAATGATCCATCAAATCAACCATCAAATCATCCATAAAATCAACCACCAAATCGTCCTTCACCATCCTTCACCCCGGAACTTAGCCATCCTTAGCCGCCCGACCGGCCATCCTTACGCCCGACCGGCCACCCCACCTGTCCGATGGTGGGCAGGCCCCCACTACGCCCTTCCTCGCCAACAGAGCTGCTCGTCTGACCGGCCGCCTCCTCGCAGCGGAAAGGTGTTGCCAGTTGTGGTTGAACACAAGTGTTCCACATATGAATGTCAGAAGTGAATGAATCAATGAATGCATGAAACATAAGTAAATAAATAGATGAATGAATCAATGAATGAATCAATAAATAGTGATATGCTTGTAGAGAAATGTACATATGTATGGATGTTTCTCAAACAAATCTCAAAATAGGGAAGCCTAAAACACATGGTTTATTCTTACAAATGGTTGATATTGGATGATTCGGGGATGTCCTTATTTTCAGAAACACCCATATAGTTCCGATTGACAATCAGTTTCTATCGCATAGTCACAAATAATCATACTGATTGTGGGGTACCAAAACTGAGTATCAGCATATTGGTATTGACAGGATTCGCATATTGATAAGATTGATATATATTGATATGATTACTGTCGCACATGGCCAGAATGAAACTATTGTCAGTAACTATTGAAATGATCATATGTCATGTTTCAACGATAGGTTTGATATATGCTGAAATTGTGCTCCTACCTCAAGATCCTTCACAGTGACTATAAATGTTGGGATTGACCTTTAACATACTTTTTAGGATTCATTCATGAAAAACCAGGACAATCAATGACAAGAACTACTGTTTGAGATCTCACGCAACTTTCAACCACATGTTTTAACGATACAAAACAATCAGCGTTGATCCTACGATAGGATTTACTAGTATAGTCATATTTTCGGAGTCATAGGAGTTTTCATGATAACATAATGGTTGATAATGAGGCTGGGCACAAGTATGATTCATGATGATGAGTTGTCATGCACGTTGACTGTTTTGCAATTATAGTGGCCTTGAATGCCTGTTGACATAGATACGATCGTTAATGGTGAATTGTGGTGAACAAAGTTGGTATTTAGTACATGATTTATGGTTCTTGAGTTCTTGACTATCAATGACCAACTGATGACATCATTATTACCGGTTTATCATGATGGACAACACCTTGTCAATGACTAAATAATCATGATGGTCAAATTATGGCGAATAAGTATCAAATGATAATGATCATGGATTAAGTATGAGAAGTGATCGGGTTCATTTTTGGTCAAATATGATCCACCATCCATAATGAATGCAAAGAATGGCTAGTACTGATTGATTATCATTTTATGGTAATGCTTCTTAATGGTTGCACATGATTGGCCTGGAATCCATCGCTGTTGACAATGTATGGTGCTTAGTCAATAATAATCCAAACCATAATTACACACCACAAACAAGCTAGCCCTTACCAACCCTAACTATTGCTAGTGTGGTAGTCGTTAAAACTGCATTTTTGTGCGTATGGTCAACCAGTACTAGTCGTTCCCAAAAATCATACCACCATCAAGTGGCTATGATTGTTAGAAACCTTGAGTGATTGAGGTCCAATAATGATTAACTTAGCCAGGGTCTATGGTTCAGCCATGGGCTGTAGACTTTGACCGCTTGCGGAGTACCCTCCAAACATCCTTTATGATATGATGGTTGATACATCTTGATACTGGATAGGTTGGTCAAATGTGTCCCCACATTTCTTGACCCTGCTATTCTTCTAGCTTGGATTTTTTCCCTAATACTTGTCATTCAATCTGAATGCTGTTCCAGGCTAATGTCTGATATAAGTATTCCTATATTCTACTAGCATCTACTAGCTATTCTTCTAATTTCTATTGTATAACTCTGCTTGATGCGACTCTCAGCTTGAGAAATTCCACTGCGCCAGGTGCCTGAGTCTGTTCAGGATTGAAGTCGTCCACGCTGGCAGTGCTGCTACTGGAACTGTTCGCAGCTTTGGTAAACCTCGGCTGGTCACCCCAAGCCAGGCCTTAACCCCGAAGCTTAAGGATTCTCTCCAACCTTCAGGGTCTGAGCTGGTCTTAACACCCGAAGGCAGTGTAGTCCACAAGTATACAGTGTGGTCGTTTGCAAGTTGGACTCGCAGCTGGGTACATCCAGTGGTGAATGAATCCAGTGACTCAACCAGCTGACAAGTCCAGGGCCACGGACCCTCCCAGGATTGGAAGATTCCGCCAACTGGGCGGATCCATATTGGCTGCTGGTGGGATCTGGGCACTACCATAGACAAACCGTTTAAAACAACAAACACCACCAGCCACCACAACAACAACAACAATGACGCAAGAGGGCAGTTGGTTGGTTCAATGCTTTAACAGCTACCCTCCGAAGATTTCATGACCCAACCATCTGCAATTAGAGATTGACCATCATTGTGCTCTGGCAAAGCCATGAAGAATCTGTCTTCTTTACGATTCACTTGTTTATGACCATTTCATCTTAATCTTCCATTGCCAGGTCAATCATCCTTACATAATGATGATGGCTGATCTTTCACTACATACATCCCTCCCCATGGTCAATCATTCCCCAGTAATCTCGATACTTTTCTCTTTTCCACGCCGTGACCGGCAGGACTAAAACGGAGGTGGGAGGTAGATTCAACATCATGAATCGGCATAGCTCTTTGCTATAGTCAGGATGTCGGCTGCTCACATAAGAGAGTCAGATAAATGCAACATGCTATGGATCAATAAGAATCAATATTAACCAACCAATTTCACCGGGGACAAACACCAACAAAACATAGGGAAAACAATGGTAAAATATAGAGGAGCCAGGGGTACAGGGTTTTGCCCCACTGCCACAGTATACATTCCAAACTGGCAATAAACGTCGAGTGCCATCAACTATGCGAATGGAAGACAGATTTTGCGTGGTTGGGTTGAGAAACAGTGACCAGCAACATCCAAGGCATCAATTTTTTTTATCACACACCCACATGCACATTTTTTCTGAATGACGAGTTTTGGGGCGTACCTCTGCTTTGTGTAGTTCCCTTTACATCGCTTCAAATTCATGGAATAACCACATCTGTCTGGTGGTTATAATCTATTCCCCCCAAAAAAGTTAATCAACTAACGAGCCCAAATACTGCGGGAAACAAAACATGTTTGAAATAGTATTAACACTAGGTACTGAAATCACAGCTTGACCAAAGATGGCATGCCTGGTTTTTTGCAAGGGGTGAATGCGTAAGCAAAGAAAGACTGTTCCATTTCAACATGCTGGTTGGTTGGTGGGTATTCCTGCAATGAGTCATGCTGTTTTCCTAGGTGTTGCCGTTAGATTCAAGGGTATCTTCATCCTTTTTTCTAATGCAATTTAATGGCAAGTGTCACTACTCAATTGTACAATTTGGCAATTATGCAATTCCAATATATTCAACCCTTGGCAAGTTTTATGCCATGCCAAACGGGACACCTCATTTCCAGTGAGGCTAGTCTCACATCAGAATCGCCACCACTCGTGTCCACACGTGGCGGCCACTTACTGAAGGTATATGAGCCATTTCAAGCGATGTACATTCTTGGGATGGTCGCCATAAATTTGAAGGGTGATTGCTACTGTATAGAATTCTTGGGATGGTCGGAATATCATTGACTATATTGAATACCATTTATAATAAGCTCGGCACAAGATGTTTGTCATGCTTAGAATACCCCTTCGCTATGAAAGCGCCACTATCAATTTTGGAGCAGTACACCATTGGTGGGTGTCCTCACATGGCCTAGTCCAGTCTTGATGGATCTTTGGCTCTCAATTTCCAGCCGTCGCCGCGCCAAGTGGCCATTGCTCTCGACTACGACCGGGCAGCATGCCCTGTGCATGCGCGATCTGTGGCAGAGCGGTCGGCCAGACAACGGAAAATCATCATCCCAATAGGGCTGTAATCCACTGAATATCCACTGCTATGCTGCTATGCTAGACTATCCAAAGGTAGCTACTGGATGCTACTGGCCGCTAATTCATCATGGTTGATGACCGCAAGACTTCCTCGCGTAGACTTTGCCGCAGGCCATTGTCAAACCCTTGGCATTTTTCCTCCAACCCTGAACATGTGAAGAGGATCTTGCCTTGGAAAAGTCTTTCCCAAAGGCTGCTACTACTAAGCAATGCCTGAACAAACTGCTCTCAACAACAGGTCGAGTCATCAATCACATCCGTGTAAATCATATGTTTCTGGGTATTGTCTAGTTGAAGGTATGTGGGAATGTCTCCGGAAATTGCAACCGTTGCCTGAATGTTTGATCATGGTTGCCAAAACATCACCACCTCACGCAAACAAGTGTTTAAAACCAAGTCAGTGGGCTGAAAACCCCGCATCGAACCATCCATCCAGTGAGATTGCTCAGGTTAAACCGGCATGTTTTGATTGCTGCTCTATTTCATCAATGCAAACGTCACTCCACGGGTATTGCTGGACAGCATATATACCTGAAACCATGTGATACAACTTGCAAGTTTAAATTGAGTCAATCACATGAACATTAAGCAAAGGAAAAGTAGCAGCAGCAACAGCAGCAGCAAGAGCGAAACACAAAGAAGAAAACCCATCGAGTTTCTGCCAAGAATGGCCTGAAACAAATGCTACTCACGGCCACAACATTTCTACCACTTGGATGGTGTTCATGGATCGTCATGATTCTAGCCACAGGTTCATTGCTCTTGATATTCATCTAAATGTATTTGAGCCCCGAAATGGACGTATTCATGCCCCTGCACTGCTACTTCCCTCTAAACATGCATTGTTTGCGAATTTTGGGGGTTTCCATCTCTGGAAATATCAGTTCATCAAGTATGCGTTGCTTGATAGCTCAAGTGGGGAACACAACTCATTGAAGCAATCTTCATTCGACACCCAAAAATACATCTGAATCACTTGCCTGGCGCTAGCCACATAAAAAGGACTGCTGCATTCATGCAATAACATGCAATGGCTCCAAGAAAGAATTGAAACATCACCCTCTTTCTCAGATTCATTTGTGAGAGCAAAGATTTGTGGTTGAATACCAGTGGGATATGATCTATTCCTTGGGAATCAATGCCGATAAATCTATATATATATATACAAGAATATGTACACGTTATCTATCACTATTGTCCCAAGAAGTTATCTATTCCCTATTCAACCAATGAATATGATGTGTTCGAAGGTTGTGGGTCAAAACCCTGTACCCCCTCTTCCCCTATCATTAACCATTGTTTTCCCTCTAGTTCTGTTGGTTGCTATTCACCGTTATTGTTGGTTTATATTGACCCACAGTCATATAGTTCGTGCATATCCACTACTATTGCTGGTTATCGCATATATGATAAATAAATATGTATATATATATATATATATCCCCTATAATTGCTAGTTCTCATCCCCTATCATCAACCATCAGCCAGCTACCCTTGGTTGGTTAACAGCTTGACCCAGCTCGCAGCAGAGTCACCAACTCATGGAGCCATGGACTGGGCGGCCCCGGCCCCCCCCCCGCCGCGGCCTCTTTTTTCATCTCATGGAGCTCCCGGAAGTACGGATCCCGCAAGGCTTGTCTCGCCAGAATCCGATCATCCGGATCATACCTCCACAAGAGGTGGGGCTGTTGATTTAGAAGCTGATTTAGAAGCCATTTATTTGGGGAAGAATTTTATTAGAAGTTGATTATTGAGAAGTCATGTGCAACTACCCTGTGGTAAACTAAGATAGCAATGGAAATTCAGCAAATTATCACTGGTTTGCCAGGGTTTCTCTATAAAACATGGTGATTTTCCACTGCTATGTTAGTTTACCAGAGTGTATGTAAGGAGCGGAATGGGTTTACACCAACTGGATTGCTGGGTAAATCTATAGGAAAGTCGCAAAGCTTTGTTTTAACCACCAACTATAGGGGTTTCCTGCGGATTTTCCCATGAACCATTTCTGGGATACCTCCAGGATACATCGCATATGTCTGAGGTAGCCCAGAATGATCGCAGCCATCCGAACGGCTAGTAGCGGCGATCTATGAGGTCGCGGGAACGTCCTTGAGATGTTGGAGTTGTTCACTGTTGTCATTATCAATATTGTTGTTGTCATTGTCATTCCTATGCATGTGCATATGCATTGTGAATAATTACTTTGCAAACACATATGATCCATATGTGCAGATAAATGAATATAGTATCCATGGCTTGACGTTTGCGCAATGGGGCGAAGCTTAGGCCTCCTTGGAATCCGTGTGCAAGGAAGATACCTGGATTTGTTCATAGTACCTGAATCATTCCTATGTAAATATTGACATAAATTGTATTGTGAATAAATGTGTTAGACAAATAAATAAATAAATACTTAGACAAATAGATAGATAGATACATAGATTACATGATTGGATACATAATTCAATAGATCAATAGGTTAGATATAGTACAAATACAATCACAACTATACACACATGTATATATATATATATATACGTTGTACATCAAACAAAACACATACTGAGCTATGTAGATACACATACATATAAGAATACACATATACATACTATACAACTATAAGATAATAACTAGATAGATAGATAGATCGATATCTACACACGAGCACACACATATATATATATATAATATGTGTAGATATGTGTAGAGTTTTATATACATATGTGTTATCTGCATGCCTCATATCAATTATCTGCATACCTCATATCTGTCAACTTGCAATCATCCTTGTGGTGCATTACAACACAACTCTCATCATTTCGACAGCGAAACGAACCTCAGGAGCTTCTGCATCAGCTCGACACATTCGGGCTCTGCATGAGGAATTAGCCGTTCGATGCCTCAGGCCGCTGCTGACAGTGGACATTGCCAAACTTAGTGCTTTTGAGCTTTGGGGACTCCAAACATGTTTAAGTGCTCAACATTGGATGATATTCGCAAACTTGGACTCTATAAAGGAATATGTTTTGGGTGGTGAATATGGCCGCGTGTTAACACCCAATGTACTTTGAATCCTATGGAGCACCTGTGTCAATACCCAATGTGCTCCTAGTGACCATCTTCGACCATCTTCCAAGTGAACAGATTTGTATTTGTTGAAATGTTCATCTACCCAATTGTGGGACAACATTGATCCACAACCATATTTACACATTAAATAGTTGATAATAATTGAACATATGGGTGTTTCTCAAAATAGGGGTACCCTCAAATCATCTAGTTACAAACCATCTATAGTAATAAACCAACCATATTTTGGGCTCCCTATCTTGAGAAACCACCATATGTCTAGGGTCAATGCTTCAATGCTTCACTGCTTATTGGTTTGACATCACCACCAGTCGCATGAACCTGGTGGGATGACATCATGGGTACCAAAGTAGTATCCAAGGGGTTAATCAATCAACATGACACGCACACATGGAGCTCTAAGATCATGGAATTTATGGATAAAATCACAAGATTTTGACCCTATCTGTGTGCTGCACATGCCCTACGAGTCTCTGATAGTCAAGTTTAAGCTCATTTATGGAAGACATTGTATGCAAACCACGCAGACAATGGAAAAATGACGACCACAACCCAAACTAATGCGTTCTACTCACTACTCTGGGATTGCACAAGGGATAAAAGGACACAATCTTTAAAAAACACAGCAATGTTTAAACAAATACCTGTGATGAATGACACATTCTAGAGACATGCAGTAATACAAGTAATCATAGAACATCCAGTATTGACACATGGAATATATTCAAAATACATGCCATGTGACATGAAATGATGGTGTTCCTCCTCAAAACTGTGGTTTTGAGCTCTGTGCAGACATGAGTTTCTATTGGCACAGAAAAAATGGTAGGCACAATGATATGATTTGTAAATCCTTGTGGTTCTACTGGGGCTGTCGATGCTAGACCAAGTGGCCGGTACCTTTCTTCTCAGGAAAGTTGAAGTCCATATGTGACGCGTTCCTGTCCAAGGATGGCGCGTGGAAAGCCCACACTGCAATTGAGAAGAAAACACATGTAAGAATACATGCCCGTAGAAGTCCATGCATCGGAGTAGAATGGACAAAATGTGAGTATACACACATGTATAAAGGTTTCACAGAACAAAGGAGCAAGGAATATGATGGGGCAAGTGGAAGAATTGATACTTTGCAAATAAGAACAAACAGCTGTCTTCTGTGCCAACATGCGACTGAATGAGGGCCCTTGGATTGATGAACAAGATATTGCACAGGCCCACCCCAGCCGTGACTTCTCATCCATCTTTGTTGTTCAGCCGTGGCTTATCCCAGGGACATCAAATGGTAAACATCGGACGTCTGGAGCCCATGGCCTTTTGAACTTGCTGGCCAGCAAATCTGGAGATGGCGTCCCCAGCACATTGTGGATCTTCTGAATTTGGTCCATCTCATTTTGCCCAGGAAACAATGGAAACCTTAGGGACAGGTTTGGCGACAGCGCTGGAATGTGCTGAGAAGGTGCTAGATAAATGAGCAATCCAAATTCGCAAAGAAAGGTTCTCATGTGGCAGTAGGAAAGTCTCCGAACAAGAGTAACTTGAGTATAGACTATCCCCTATAAACCTGCAACCGAGACCTCTTCCAGAGCCATAGAACATAGCCCAAAAGATTCTACCAGCATATGGGGGCTTCTCAAAACAGGGGACACCCAAAAATGGTTGGTTTGTCACCTATAAATGGTTCATAAAGGATGATTTGGGGGTTCCACATTTTGAGAAACCACCATATCAGCATGCCCCTCTGGGTCTATAATTCCACTCTTGATATACATCATCCGTTTCGACCGGAGTCGTTTTTGAATCACATTTGATCTAGCTGGTGAATGACATACAGTAGGTGTTTCTCAACTAGGGAACCTCAAAACGGGTTCGTTTGTCATCATAAACGATCAACATTGGACTAGTTGGGAATACCCCCCATTTTGTCAAACCACATTGTAACAACCAGCTTCCGTTTCTGCCACGTCACAAGGCGACGATCTCAAACCAAACGCATCCTGCATGGAGCTGGAGTACGAATACACTGGCAGGGTGGGGTGTTCGTTGAAGCCCTCGATGCCTTGGGTCAAACTGCCACCCTAACTTTGAGAAACCCAAAGGCACAAAGGCATCCATGAATTTCTAGGTTTCCCTTGTGTCAGAAAAAGGCAAGGCATTTCAGATAAGATGGTTGTTCCACAGAGTTTCAGCGACAATGCTGAAGGAACATGAGTTTGTCCATCAATTCAAGTCAGAAAATCGACATGGTGTTGTGGTTTCCATTTTTGGTTCCGTGGTAAGGATCGGCAATGCGGCAATGTTCCATGGAGTGGGTGGGTAACAAGGTCTCGGTAAGCTGGGTCTTTGTGCTGGGGGCGGTTCCTACCAGCGAACTGGTTAACAGCTTCATTTAGTTTTAGCGAAGGGGAATCAGTCGGGAGAATGATGGGAATAAATCATGTTGGTTAATCATGGTGAATGCTGTTTGATGATGATTAATCAGTGATGGTTGATGGTTAATGATGGTAAATGCTGGTCAATTAATCATAGGAAGAATGATGGTTGAGAACGGTTGATGATGGTTTCCCAGAATTGGTTGATGGAAAGATCGCCACGAAACCCCTCAAAGTGGTGGTTAAAACGCGGAGTTCCGGTTGATTTTCCCATCAAGCAACCCAGCGATGATTGATGAATGATGAATCACCATGGTCATGGTCATCCACCTGGGGTGACTCACCATTCATCAATGGTTGTGATGCTCAAATGGTCATCCAGCTGGGGTGTGACTGCAGCAAGTGACCAGCGTTCTTTCATCAATCCGATGGACGAATCAACGACCATGGCTTATGATCCACCATTGGAGTAGTCCGATGGTATATTGCCATTGAAAGTTACCATAAACCATGACACTGTTGTACCTTGATAGTTGCAAATATTAACCGTGAATCACCTCGGGACCAAAACCGCTACGGACGATTTTACAAAGAGAATCCTCCACTCGAACTTGTTAAAGAACCACCCCGTTTGGACGCTTCAAGCAATCATGTTTGGTGGATGAAGGGATAGATGGTATCATGAATCAATCCTGTCAAGCCAATAAGAAAACAAACCAGAAACCCATTCTGTTTGGTGGCGGGGGATCTATACATTCGAGAGCAAGGGAGTGCAAATAATATGGTTTCAGAAGCATCTAGTTGGTTGGAGCAGTTGTCTATTTGGCTGAAGTCATCTGGGAACATCTTCTTCGCACCCATGTTGGTACAGAGCGTCTCTGTTCCTGCTCCTGCTGTTGCTGCGCATTTGTCTGATGTTTTTGACGATGATGAACAAAACATAATGTTGTCGATCATGATCAACATGTTCATGATCATGATGAACATGCTGATGACAGGTGTTGTCTGTTACGTTGACGGTGATGGTGACAATATGCAACCAAATGTATAAAATTGGAACACGTCAGAGTCAACCAACCAACCCTCCAATCGGCCAAGCCTACAACCTGAAGCTCTCCAGTGGCCTGCCGCGAAGAGATCCATCTTGAATCCGTAGTATCCATCTGTGAGCAAACACCTTAGGGCTTGCTGCTGATCAGTGGTGAGACAGGTCGACCCCGTCCGAACATGGCAAGACCACATAAGGAGGACCATCTTGATGATGCTGAGAGGTGTGACTTGTTGTGAACACAGGAGATTCGGTAAACAACCATTGGGAGCATAGCACCATACACAGTGACATACGGAACTCGACGGATGGGGAAATTGACGGACAAAAAAACACATGCATCTGACTCGCTGAATTCGAATCAAACAATGAGCCAAAAGAAAAGTACATAGACAACTGTGCAGGATCCGGAAGCAACCAGCGAGGGACATTCTGAAAGTGCAACTCCCAATGAAGTGGACACTCTGAATAAGTCACTGTGCACCGGATTCATGGAGTGCTGGGATGTGGCGGCCTTTAATCTGTGCCTGTCTAACTATGTTGGTGGATACTCGAAACAGCTGTCCAGTACATGAGATCCCACGGTGGTACCTATCGACAGTGCAGGGTAGAGAACCCGTCATACTTGTCATACTTGGTGTATGGTGGTATTGACTCACAGGGATCCCTCTTGTGACACCTAACGGCACAGCGCATGGACACATACGTGGAATTTTCACACATTCACATGCTCAAACAATCACCAACCATTAACATTTTTCTACAACAATTACTTTCATCACTTCCATGAGCAAGCTGCGCATAGATTCTTTGACATCCCAGCAGAACATCCCTCACTTTTCCTACAGTCCTGCAGCATTGTTTTGGGCTAACCAGCTGACATGCGCTCAAGGTGCCAGCCTCTCCGACTAAGTGCAGGACGAGCAGCGTAAGATTTAACCCGGTTCCTATAGTTTCCTATCATAGATCTATATTCTTGGTTCAGCTTCAACGAAACAAGTACTGTGGCAAAACTGCAATTATATCTATATATTGATCTTACACATTTAAACCTACAATATGGGTACATAAATTCACATACATTGCACATTGTACACACATATATGGCTATGGGTCAAAATCCCATACCCCTGGTTCCCATCATTAACCATTGTTTTCCCTATTGTTACTGGTGATCATCCCCCATTATTGATTGCTCAATATTGACCATGTAAGAGTCAACCAACCAACCCTCCAACCGGCCCCTATTTTTCTGTAAGTCCTGTGGACAACTGCGAGGTACCAAACATGACCACCGACCTAAGACCATCATGCCGCCGAGCGTCTCGGGGGCTCGGTACCACCGGGTAGAAATGTACTCCTGGGGTGCGGCATGGTTGCGGATGATTATGATGATGATGATGATGATGATGATGATGATGATGATGATGATGATGATAATGATTGGTATTGATGGATATTGATGGAAGGCATTCTGGTCCCCTAGAAGACCATGATCCCGAAAGCTATGCCAAGCTACAAACATGTGAGCAGCCAATCTATCAGCCCCTCGAATCGCAAGCCACCAAACCACGCTTGCCAACCACGGTTGCCGCGCCAAGGAGCTGTGAAAGGTTGTCTGGAATAAATGCCGCGGCAAGAACCGAGGTCTGCCAGCTTGATCTGAGGCACGGGTGGCAATCAGCTACCAGTAACGTAGCGTATGCTGCATACCTCAATATCTATGGATCATCTGTGCATAGCTTCCCAAAAAATATAATGATTCAAGCAAGCAGTTCATGATTAATGATCATGCGAAAATATCACGATTTATGCAACCAGTCAAGGAACATGCAAGGGACCTGACCAAGAATTGGCACAACAGTAACAGGAACAATGGTGATATGAAAAACATAAATAAATCACGCATATAAGACATAAAGACAGCAGCAACTGGTCGCATACTATTGTCAACTATGAAGGTTCCTCGGAGTATAACTCAGGTCCGCAGCCAAGCCGCCCAATTGGAAGGAAATATTTTCAGACATGTAAGATTGATTGAAATTGTATTGATTACAAGTCGCGTCAGCAACAAAAACACATGAATATACAAGTAGTATGTGCACATATGCGTATCATGGCGTCCGCTATCAATATCTGATACTGTATGATTGGGATAGCAAAGTCATTGAGTTGATGCTTCAACAACTGGATTCTGAACGACCAGCAGTGAAAAAAATCCGTGATATTGTCTCTAATCGCTAGAACATTCAGGTCCATGTGGGAGCCTCTTCATCATACGAGGCTTTCTCAAGTTATGACAGGGTACCCCTAGTTGTCATTCCATATTAACCATTTATAATTGACATAAACCAAGCATTGTTAGGGTACCCCGTGGTACCCTATGACTCGAGAAACCATCCCACCAGGTTCAACAAATGAAGGCGGTTCATGACATCTTCAGGTGCTCTATTGCCTCATCATCAAGCAGCAACAAGTTCTCCGGCTTCACATCGCGGTGGAAGATTCCATTGCGATGCATGTGATCCAGGCCTTTCAGGATCTCCTGTGACGCAGCGGGAATCAACACCCACAATTCCAAGTTGGTTGGTTTCTTACTACTATAATATAGGAGGTTTGTACTAAAAGAAGAGACCTCCCAAATAGTTGGATTCCAAAGATTAGTTTCTGACTACTAAGGGGATCTAGTTGATATTGGATGATTTGGGAGGTCTCGTCTTTTGACACAAAGCCAGCAAATCTGCGTCACAGAATTTCGACCAGAAACAGAACCCTCCCAAAAGACTCGAGTCCCAAGTCATACTCAGGTTTACAATCTTCCTGGAGTAGATAGTCTATCAAATTGGACCATCCCTGTAGGTAACTGATCCAAACAAGTATAGGAGGGGGGATTCTATATACTTCAGGATCGCGAGGATTGATTATGTATTAATGGGACAGCTTTCTTGGTCTGACATGGGGAACGAATCAACTGCCATATCTTAGAACCTGTTGCACCCCCAACATCGTTGTGCCGCCCAATGCTTGATAACCATACCCCATACGAAGTTGATTTCAATTTTGTTTACTAAGCACCCACAAAAACACCTGGTCACTAGTTGTCCTGTTCACGCTTCGAGTCTTCATCAAACATCACACGTTTCCATCAAATGGCCACATCAAATTCCGCTGGTCAAAAGTCAACCCCCTGGCACCTGCTTTTTTCAATTCTACTGGAAAATACCTGCACCACGACCTACAACACGGGGGCTACAAGCGCGCGGCTGGGAGTAGAGCCAAGTTTCGAACATGTAATGCTTGGTCTTTGACTCGGGCAGGTAGTGTCTTCGACCCTTGATGGCTTCATAGACATTCCTGAGAAACAGTGGGGCTCCCAAACACAAACCGATTTATCTAACTTGAACATAAGTGGACTCGGGACCTGTCCGATATTGCCAATTTATCAAAAAATATACAGTATGGAAATGTGACTTTCGAGACATATATGTATACAAATGTAAATAATTGATATACATCAGAATGACAAAAGCATTTCCCGTGTGACCTGTGACTCTGGTGAACGGAACGCATGGTAATTAGTCTGGCGGATCAACCAAGGACCCTCATTTTGATTGGCCTAGGCCGTGGATCGAATTTCCGCTTCTATTAAAACCAGATTCTTATAAGGCAAAACCATCGATCCGTGATGCGCACATCACCCTATCCACACAAAACTTGTGCAGGAGACTAAGGGGCAAGGGTTCTGCCCCAAAGCGCAGAGGACAAACTTTTGTCAGGGTGTAGTATAAAGATATTTTGAGAAATGCAAGTTATAGTGTGTCAATGTATTTTGTTAATTAGTAATATGTTTTCAGATAATTGATTATCTCTGGTGAACGTGATACATAGTAACATGTGGTGCGACAATCTGACATACAAAGCACAAGTAAAAACACATTTATCGTGTATACACACATTGCCGCATTGCCATTGTTATCTCTGTTGGAAGTGAGACATAGTAAACACCGCAGTTATCTCTTTCCATTTATCATGAATACACACATTGCCATTGTTCTATTAGTATCCAAACATATCCCAACCAATTTCTGCATCTACCACGGCATTGAATCTGCGCAACAAACCAACGTTGAGATTCCATGTCCATCAGCGGGACCGCCCGTGGAGCGGGGGCACCCCTTTGGCCCAAGGCACATGTCCATGAGTTCGAACACTAATGCCAGCCGACCAGTCGGTTCATCATAGAGAATCTCCTCGGTGAGAGCTATGACGTCACAAGCTTCTCAGCTTGGACTTCAAAAAAGTCAGATAGATATACATAGATACTTAGATAGATAGATGGATGGATGGATAGATAGATGGATGGATGGATGGATGGATGGATAGATTGATTGATTTTCTGTACGGAGGATGTGGCAACATGACATTTTGCACCATAGCATCACCATGACACCGTGTCACCACCAAAAATCTACGCAGCAACTATGGAAGCTCTGTGTGCTAAGCATGATCAATACAGATTTTATGCGTCTGCCTTTGCCGTTGTTTCCCTTTTCCTTACAACGGTGACAACGGTGGTGAAGAAAGTGGAAAGATGTGGAAAGTGTAGATGAGCCTGCCTTCTGTACAGGATTCTGAATTGGTGATAGCTCAGTGCACCACGTCTTGATAGTCAAGGGTTGTGATTGAACTGCAGCATGGGACACTGCCAAGAATTTTGATGATATAATGTTGCTCAGTATATCGCATGTACAGTTGTGATGTGACTATCATTGATGCACTATACACTATCGCAGTTTGGTGCTCCAAATCATATTTTGATATATTTTGATGATATACTGAGCCCCATTGTGATATATGCTGCTCGAGTTGATCTTGGCAGTTCGACAAGATCCTTCAAGATATGACTACGGGATATTATTGATAACCAACTAAATGGGGAATAATCACCGACAATAATAGGGAAACCCATGGTTAATGATGGGGAAACCACCGGTACTCGTTTCATCAGGATCATTCTGAATGAACAACCTTCATCTTCCGGAGCTTGCAGGCATTGAGACTTCAATTCGAATCCCTGATGCACGACACGTCATGTAGCAGCCATTGCCGTCGTTCACTGTCATTGACCCGCTTACCAGAATTCAAGACACGACATTTCACGCCATTTTGCATGAGTAACCAGTTTTCTTAAACCTCATCTGGTTGCTGGTTTAACCACCCCTATGAAAACTATTAGTCAACCAACCATTTGTTAATAAAAAGTAGGAAAAACCAAAAATGTGAAGCAAACCACCAACCAGTCATGGTTAGTCATTATTGTCAGCCACACCTGAGGCATCCTGAGATCTCCAAATGCTTTGATTTTCAGGGCTGCGAGTCATCGCTGGTCTGGAAAAATGGTCCTTTTCTGTCGAATGTTTGAGAATGATTGGTGGTTTCATGCAGGTTGATGACCATGGTTGATAACCATGGTTAATAGCCATGATTGATAATCACGGTCAATAACCACTGATGTTTGTTTGTTGATTATGTTTGATAATTGTTGTAATTGTTAATGACCAATAATGTTTCATGGTCCATAGGAATGGTTGATCATCCAGTCACTCACTGAACAACAGCACCTATCAGGCAATCTTGGTGACTTGATGATCATTTTCCACAGTTCACCGAGTTTACCCATGTTTTCCACGGTTGATCCCACGGCCCTCCAAGGCTCATGAAGCTTGATGATGTTGGGATGGCCAGCCAGCCTTCTCAATGCCTAGACGTCAAAGATCAAGCATTCATGGGCGATCCATTTGTGCATGAACCACACCAATGTTCACCATAATACGCTAGTGATAGCTAGTGATCTACCATACAGCGGTCTTGGGGTTGTCAAAGCTGCTCAGGTTGAAAGCTCGGGTTACAACAAACTGAGCTGCGGAAGGCATCTGGGTGTTGATCTAAGTAAAGGTTCCCGGGGTAAATACAATCGCCGATCAACCGCCAACCAACCGCGATCCCATAGGTGAGAATCGCGGATGGATTTTTCTCTTTGGAAGAAATGGGCAAGGGACATGGCTTGGGCTGGTGGCTGCATTGAGGGGTTTGTCAATAGCGCCACAATCGCGAACCAATCGCGGATCAATCGCGGATTTTCCGATCAAATCCAAACATATCCAAACTATTGCAACACAGTAGATGACTACATCAATCGCAAAACAATCGCCGATCAATCGCGATGCAGTGTTTTACAATCGCGGATCTCAAGACACGTATACCCATTCATAATTAATAGATTCACATTTGCGATCGGCTCCCATCTGATTCCATGATCTGAACATAGAACTGGCAGGTGGATTTCCAATCGAAATGGTTTTCAAGCAGACGCCCATCCCAGAGCTGAAGATCAGCTCCACCCAGCCCGGTTGAGCGGTCAGCGACACCCGCGTTGAATGCCTGAATTTCTCGTAAGTTATTGACCTGGTCGATGCTGTCAAAGGTGTTCTTCATGCACTTAATGGCCACATGTTTCCCAGACCTTGGTTGAAGCCAGCACCACGACGCGAGGGACGGTTTTCTTGGTGGAACCCATGAGGAAGGGCATGTTACACTCAAGGCAAATTGCCAGTCCTAAGCGCAAGAGCTATCTTTCATTGATGACTCACAGGATCCGTTCTTCAAATCCATGTGCAAACCCCATGGAATGGAGTCCTGTGCGAAATCAAACAAGATATTGATACAAAAAACATCAAACATTCCACTCAACAGTACAATACATGAAATACAACTCATCAAATTGCTTCACATGGGACTTCCTAAAGGCCATAGTGTTGCCTACATTGTCCGCCCAAACAACCACCATCTCTTGGGCTCTATCGATTTATTTGTATCGAATGTTTGAAACAAGCACCATTAAGTATGTACAACCACTTTTTTCGCACATCTTTTCTGCAAAGTCGTTATCTACAACCACTATCATTAACTACCAACATCGCCAACATCTACTAACCAACCCTGCTATAGCGGTCGTAACACACCCCTGCTATGCATTGCTGAAGGCGACTACTCGCGCCACGATTGCTGGGTCGCTGGTGGTCCAACCGCGCTCGCCGAGCCGCTTGATGGACTGGGCCTTCAGGACCTCTGAGAAGGTGCCTTCGCCTGAACCCACCGGTGGATCGTAAATGATGGTTGATGCAAGTAAACCGCAACCATAATTCATGGTTGGTTAATGTAAAATTTAAGCATGGTTGATAACCAACTTAATAACAAGTAAAGTTTGGAACTATAAACAACAATAGATAATAGGGCATACATCAACTGTACGGTGGTTTCGCAAGCCAGTTTTGGAACCCCGAAGGTATGGTTGGTTTATCACTGTAGATTGTTAATATTGGATGATTTCGGGTCGCCTATTTTGAGAAACTACCTTAGTAATTTCATTTACCATGGTATCTCGGGGAACCCAACTGTAAATCCAAGTACCAATGGGTCCATGAAATCGGATAGTACTGGCTGATAAGTGATCTTTGGTGATCAATGATGGTTTGTCAACCATGAGAAGATGAATTTGTCCTGGCAACGGTTAATAATGGTTAGTATTGATTCTTAATAGCGCTAGGCGCTAGTTGATAATGATCTTCAGTAATGATGCTCAATATGATGGTTCATAATCATGGTCATGGTTGATAATGGCTTGGCTGTTTGCTGAGTTGAAGCGTTCGGCAGCTTGGGATCGCTATCTTTCTGATCCAATCCCTATGGAGGACTGCTACCAGGCGGATCACACTCAGTATCATGGCTGCCTGAATGACAATAACATGCAACGGAAAGACGGGTGTATAGACGTATAGACCACTCAGGACTATTAGATGTTACCTCATTCTTACCAGATCAGTGGGGCATCAGCAACATCCACGATGGCTAATGTTGAAATGATTACACATCATGCTCGTTGGAACACTGACAGTCGACACTAAATCGGTAAACTTGAAACCTTCCAAACAAATCTACTCAGCATTGATCAGCTTTGGATTGTTGGCTGTTGATTTTCGGCAGTGACGGTCGTTGGGATTGAATGTTCTCCCTATTGTCGTTCCCGCCGGTGCAGTTTGGTTCGCTGGTTAACAGTTGAGCGTTTGTCAAGGTTTGTTGGCGTTGTTTGTCGCACTTGTCCGTGAATCGAGTGTTGATAATGTTGATTGTTATTTGTTGTTCCTTGCTTATTGACTGTCGTGGGCGTGGAAGGTTTGGATGTTGTGCGTTGGTTGTGGCTTTGTTGCCGTGGTATAATGGGCTTGTTAGGGGCTTGTCGGCTTGTCGTTGATGGGATTCTCCAACAGGTCCCTGGTAATCTGGAGCCACTACGCCCCTCAGCCCCGTGGAGAGCACCTTTCTTGGAGAGCAGCCGGTATTTGTGCATGGCCTCGGATCGAAAGAAGGTTCGAAGAAGACACCAACATCAGCAGCAACAAAAGAAACAGCAAAGGGTCAGCAACAGCGACAGTCACAACAAGAACAAGAACAAGAACAAGAACAAAAACAAGAACAAAAGCAATAACAACAACAGCAGCAGCAGCAGCAACAACAACAACAACAACAGCAACAACAGTTTAGTGCGAGTACCCAAGTATTTTTGCTTACGGTATGTTTACCTTCCTGTGACCATCCAGGTGTCCAACCCATGGTCTCAAGGCTCCGTTCGTATGGATACCGGCACCGGGGAGGCAACACTTTGCTTGGTGCTACAGGATCACCACTCAATCAATGGTTGCCCATGTTAGTTGCCGAGGGTGCTATAACTATTTTGTCGGTGACACCTTGGCTGGCAATACTCACTTATTCTCAATGTTACTTCATAGAAAGTCGAATGGGTCGCTCCTTATAATGATCACCGGCGTGTGCAGAATCACAGGTCCTGGCCGTGCAGAAACGGGTTTCGTACTTGTCTCACGCAAGTCTCTGTTTCTCCATCGCGCATGATTTTTACGTTTTTGATATCTACAGTAAGCCTTATCCTTGTTCGTTGGGACATCAACCTGTAGCCACTGCTATCACGGTCGCACGTTGATTGCATAATTCACATTTTGACTGCTATTCAGCTATACAATTATACCCAAATGCGCTACAGTATTCGCCATGTGTGTGTGTGTACGTGTACATTGACCTGTTCCAATCAGCTTTACTGGGCTATCTGCCCCTGAAATAAAGTCAGATCATTCCAATCACCATAAGACTGTCCTGGAATCATTAGATTCGGAATGGTCACAAACACATCGCAGGATCTTAGTTCTGCACATGACTCTACATCATATGTGTATCCATGACCAAATAATAAACAAACAAATATATATATATATATATACTACATACCGCTGATGTCCGCTAAGAATTTACTACTCAGTTCTCCCCTTTATTTCCTGAAGTTGCACATGACTGCCGAGTCTCTAATGTCGCCCTTCGCACTACCGGGCCGGGCCGGGCCCCTGTGATTGAATTGCTGGAGTTTGGAGCCACAACGGCGATGTATTGCAAAGAGGTTTTGGGTGACCCCCAGCTTCGAAGCTCCATGTATTTGGATCTATAGGTACTGACACCCCTGCAATCTGGCATGGAACCCTCCAAAATTGACCAATCATGACTATACCTCGACACAAATTGCAAATTGTCGACACAAATTGTCTTGAAGCCATGTTGCCTCAGGATACGCACAGTCAGTCAAGCCAGCTCGTTTCTGGTGAGGTCATTTTGACGCCCCAACAAACAAAGGCTCAATGCAAAGGACCAAGCAGCACAAATTTCTAGGGATCGGTGCCAAAAAGAACCACCGGTTCATTCCCTGACTTGGTGGCTTGGTAATGTTTGCGTTTCCATTCAATGAGTTGCAATCAAAATCTAAATTGCCGGTGGTTATTGAGACATGTTATGATTTGTAACCTTTCCAAACTATTGCCAATTAGGGCGCACCTGATCTCTATGGATGATGGTAATAACATATATTTGCAACCACCAATCAGCAATAATACAGCAATTGGTAGAATCCCGCCAGTCAAACACTTTCTTACGTTTTTTGTGTTTTTTTACGTACATTTGCTTCAAATCTCCATGTGACGTCTATGGCAAACAGGGCTGCACAAAAGTGAACAAACCAACTAGGCAGGTTCAGCCCCAAAAATCAGATGAAACGGCTTCAGCGACACTCATCTTGGGTGCTTTATCTTCTGCAGTTACATCAAAGATTCCTGTCTCGGTTTAGTATTTTCGGTAGTATCGATAGTCAGTTTCAACTCTGAGATTTTCACCCGCACATGCAAGTTTGCATGCGAAGGTTGAAAGTTATCCCTGCGATTCCTGATGTAATCCCCAAACGAACAAATCCAAATGATCCACAGAACGCCACAGAAGTTGTTGAAGGTGGTGGTGGCAATAGTAGCAGGTTTAGCAGCAGGAGTAGTATAGTAGTAGTAGTAGTAGTAGTAGTAGTAGTAGTAGTAGTAGTAATAGTAGTAGTAGTAGTAGTAGTAGTCGTAGTAATAGTAGTAGTAGTAATAATAGTAGTAGTAGTCGTAGTAGTAGTAGTAGTAGTAGTAGTAATAATAGTAATAATAGTAGTCGTAGTAATAATAATAGTCGTAATAGTAATACTAATAATAATACTAGTAGTAGTAATAATAGAAGTAGTAATAATAATCATAATAATGGTAATAGTAGGAATAATAATAATAATAGTAATAATGGTAACAGTAGTAATAATAGACATAGTAGTAGTAATATGGTAGTAATAATAATAAAAGTAGTAGTAGGTAATAGTAGTAGTAATAGTAGTAGTAATAATAGTAGTAGTAGTAGTAGTAGTAGTAGTAGTAGTAGTAAAAGTAGTAGTAGTAGTAGTAGTAGTAGTAGTAGTAGTAGTAGTAGTAGTAGTAGTAATAGTAGTAGTAGTAGTAGTAGTAGTAGTAGTAGTAATAGTAGTAGTAGTAGTAGTAGTAGTAGTAGTAGTAGTAGTAGTAGTAGTAGTAAAAATAGTAATAGTAGTAATAATAGTAATAGTAATAATAGTAGTAGCAGTAGTAGTAGTAGTAGTAGTAGTAGTAGTAGTAGTAGTAGTAGTAGTAATAAAAGTAGTAGTAGTAATAGTAGTAGTAGTAGTAGTAGTAGTAGTAGTCGTAGTAGTAGTAGTAGTAGTAATAAACATAGTAGTAGTAGTAATAATAATAATACTAGTAATAATAGTAGTAGCAGTAGTAGTAGTAGTAATAATAGTAATAGTAGTAGTCAGTAATAGCAACAGTAAAAGCAATAGCAATAGCAAGAACCAATAGTAATGGTAGTAGTGAACCAATAGTAAGCGTCGCCATGTTGTGTGTTGTATTGCTAAGTCAACTTGGGAAGTCTGGAGGCTTGAACGTCTCAATGCACTTGAGGATCCAACAGCAGCTTTAGCACGCAGGCATGGGGGACTCGTCAGTACGGAAATGCCAAATCATGCCAAATCCATGGCATCAAATCGGTCCAAGAGACTGTACGGAACTGTTTCAACCATCCGAAAACGATGGCTAACTAGCTGGTGATTGGCTGCTATAGTTGGTTTATGAGTATTCATTACCTGGTTAATGATGATAATGATAGTGAACAAGCTGGTCCAAAAGTTCCAAAGGTAGCACAATTTCAGCCATGCTAGGCGGCATCTTTCCTCCTCAGGCTTGCCCCACTTTGGCGCTGCCCATGCCTGCTGATGCGTGTCATCAAGGCATCATCGAAAGCTGTGCTGTTCACCAGGATCACATCTGCACCTGACGGGGCAATGATTGTGATGAAGATTAATGATGAATGCTGACTGAATGATTCTATCATGATGGCTCAATCATGACTATATGCTAATAGTGAATGATGAGTTGATTAATACTACCGGATACAATATGTTTCAAAATAGCTTGGAGACCCCGCATGGATGGCTATTCCTGCAGTAGGTACGAAATCACTTGCCGACATCACAGATTGATTTTGTGACTAAATGCATCGTTCCATTTTAGCACCCCAACCGCTTCACGTTTCACTAGATCTGTGGCAGACCTGCGATCTGACTCAGAGCATTAACCCAGAAGTGTCATCCAAGAATGATCACCCTGATTCTGATGCAGGTGAACAACTCCCATTGCCAAGTTGCTAGTGAACCATCACAAGCTATGAGGGGTGCCAATTATTTTGCGGGTCATCACTGAATATGGGATGATGCACCAACAGGTCGGCCTGATCGATCCAATGAAGGGAAGCAAATCCAATGAAAACGCGGCTATCGGTTACTGCTGTCATCCAACCAATCTGGCTGGGTGATCGGAATTCATTGATAAGTCATGATGTCTCCCCAAGCAAAATCAGAGCCCCATTAAGATAGGTCAAAAAGCATGATCACTCAAAGTGAATATTCTCAGAAAGGCTGTGCTGAATGTACTGGCAGTGGGTCAAAACCCTAAGTCCCCCTAGTTCCCCCAGCATTAACCATTGTTTTCCCTATGAAATTGTTGATGATTGTCCCCAATTGGTTGGTTGATTAACTGCTTGACCCAGCTCGCCTCACTTGTGCGTCTTCCCACGGTTCTCACCCCAGTAGCGCAGCCGCCCACCTTCCAGGGCAAAGTCAAAGAGGTCGCCACAATGGAAATTCAATCTCCTGTCCCCACGAACCAATGCATCGCGCATGGGGAAAGCTCCATGGGTTCGTAGTCGCCGTAGTCAATGGGATTGTCCACGCCTATCCCGAAGCCAACATGAACAATTTGCAGCTGTTCACAAGATGTTTTCCGGTGTCTTTGGCCATCTTTGTGGGACCAAAGCGTTGAAGAAGGCAGGGAACGAAGGCAACACAACAAGACTGCTGTTCACTTTGAGAGATTCACAACGCGGGTTATGTATATAGTTTTGACTTACATCCGCCAGTCCAAATTGTGCAGCCAAACCGTTCGATGCTTCACACCGACATCAAGCTGGAAAGGGCCTCCAACCGGAATGGCTACAACTTGTCAGGAATCAAAACGATCAAAACAAAACTCATCTGATCAATTGTAAATTGAATATATAGACATTCACCTAGTGTAGTAGAATCCTAGTAAGTCTCAGTAGCCTCTTGTTCACCAAAGTTTCCAGCTTTCCAAGGGAGCCCTTGACGCATCGCATCGCGTAGCGCATCGAAAACGCCGCTCCTCTGGACGTCTTCTGAGAGTTGCTCGCGCACCTGGACCCAGTGGTGCTGGAACAACCGGTCGGCCCCGAGCCAACCAGCGGCCCTAGTCGTTGGGTTAGTTCACTAGGGTAACTCTCAGTTGTGGTAGGTATACCTAGCTTGTTAAGTGGACTTATATATGGTAGTTTCTCAAAGGGCGCGAACCTATTCCTCATCTGGGGGTTTCTGAAGTGATAAGGGTACCCCCAACTCATCCTTTATCAACCAGTAGTAGTACTAAAGCAACCATTGTTGGGGTACCCCCACTTTGAGGGGACTGGGCCCGCCGACATGCCAGAACGAACCCAGGAAATATAAAGAGACTTTCGAAATATAAACCTTTATATCACGAACGTCCGCTTTGGCACGTCGAACGACACTTTTGGCACGTCGGCGGTTCACTTTTGGCATGTCGGCGGCTGCAGTTTTACTATTTTACTATTTTACTCCCGCGAGCTTCCGCCAGGGAAAGTGCTACAAGGTACTGCAAGGTAGTACAAGGTTCTACAAAGTACTACAAGGTACTACAAAGTACTACAAAATCTAGTTTTTTACATCTGGAACGTCCGCTTTGGCACGTCGACCGACACTTTTGGCACGTCGGCGGTTCACTTTTGGCATGTCGGCGGCTGCAGTTTTACTATTTTACTATTTTACTCCCGCGAGCTTCCGCCAGGGAAAGTACTACAAGGTACTACAAAGTACTACAAAGTACTACAAAATACTATATGTACTACAAAATCTAGTTTTTTATATCTCGAACGTCCGCTTTGGCACGTCGAACGACACTTTTGGCACGTCGGCGGTTCACTTTTGGCATGTCGGCGGCTGCAGTTTTACTATTTTACTATTTTACTCCCGCGAGCTTCCGCCAGGGAAAGTACTACAAGGTACTACAAAGTACTACAAAGTACTACAAAATACTATATGTACTACAAAATCTAGTTTTTTATATCTCGAACGTCCGCTTTGGCACGTCGAACGACACTTTTGGCACGTCGGCGGTTCACTTTTGGCATGTCGGCGGCTGCAGTTTTACTATTTTACTATTTTACTATCTTACTCCCGCGAGCTTCCTCCAGGGAAAGTACTACAAGGCACTACAAGGTACTACAAGGTACTACAAGGTACTACAAGGTACTACAAAGTACTACAAAAGCCAGTTTTTTATATCTCTAACGTCCGCTTTGGCACGTTGAACGGCACTTTTGGCACGTCGGCGGTTCACTTTTGGCATGTCGGCGG
>VSDK01017696.1:130421-146420 GCA_009767595.1 Symbiodinium kawagutii | reverse complement strand
GCCACTTTTGGCATGTCGAACGGCCACTTTTGGCATGTCGAACGGCCACTTTTGGCATGTCGACTGTCAGTTTGGCATGTCGAACGGACGGATCCCCCACTTTGAGAAGCCCCCATATGACCCAACTTATGAACCGAACAAGCCAACAACGATCAGTCCAGTCAATCGGCTCTACTTCCAGTAGCTGCTATGACATACCTGAATGAGATATTCAAACACCAGATCAGGAGGAACAAGCCAACAATAACAAGATTACATAATGAAAGTTAGTTCAACCATTCATTCCTACTGTGGATTGTTACTGTCACTTTGTGATACATGCAAATCAATGAGCCAACCAAAAACAAGTAATCAAATTCACAGTGGTGATATCCACCCTTGATATATACAGTACACTCCCGAAACAAAGAAATCAACTGTCGCCAATAGCAGTTGGACGATCGATTTCCGATTGGGATACCCTCTCGATAGTCTAACTCTCAGTGTATAGGAGGGCAACAACGGTAACCAAGAACAAAACCAACAAATGACGCAGAAGAAACACGGTTGATTGTCTATACCATTCGAATATCTATTGACATATCAGTTGTGATTGCACCTATTTGTAATGTGCAATTCGTCACTACTACGTGCTGTAAGTCCATAGTTCATATCAACATCGTTGAGACCGTTGATACCCGAAGATAAATGAATACTGACGCTGATGTGCATTCACCTGGGCTTCAAATATTTACATGATAGTCATGCCATGTTTCTTCAGGATTCAACTTTGCTAGCCCACAACATGGAGCTATCTGCCTGAGGAAAAAATGATACAAACGATGCCATGTTCCCATCATATACCATGATTCCCTTTCAACACCAACAATGGAACTACTAGCTATACACTCTCCGGTAAACTAACCTGGTTGCGTGGAAAATCTACTATAGAAATACTTGGTCTACCTACTTTTATTGAACATGGTGATTTGTGACTTCCAGGTTAGTCAAACTAGTCTTTGTTGGGGGGTTCATTTACCCTGTTTTGGGATGGTTAGTATTGACCCAAAATCGCATAGTGTCTGCAGAAAATAGGGACCCCCTCAGCAATCATCCCCTTTTAACAATTTGTTGTAATAACCCAGCCATTCTAAGGGGTCCCCCACTTCAGGAAATCGCCTATATAGGTGGTATATCCCCTATATTTTTTGGTTACTATCCTCTACCATAGAACCATTGGTTGTCCACCAAGCATTAACCATGAACCATTGACCATTAACCATTGGTTTATCGTTGATCATTAATCGTTGGCTGACCACCAACCATAGGGATAATAACCAACCATATGGGAGAATCATATCCTCTATTAGCCATATCGTTTCCATACAACTAGTCATTATTAGCCATCATTAGCCATTCAGCTGATGAAGGGCAGGGAGCAAGCGTGCGCAGCCATTCTTAGCCATGAATAACCAACCATATGAGCTATTCGTCAGATTTATGGGAAAACAATCTAGTTGGCGAATGTAAAGCAACGATATCAAAACGTTAATTGGTTGGTCAACATGGTCAACTAAAAATATATAGTATCATTAGCCATTAAGTAACAACCAACCATATTAAAACCATATACCCTATGTACACACTAGTTGACCCCCAACCATAGAACCCCCCACCAGCACCATGGCTTCCCAGGTCACCGCTTCGTCTTCCGCGCCTGCAGTGCTGTCAGGTGCAAGTCCCTGCGAATCTCCACGCCGATGGCTCGATGATGAGGCCTAGCCGGAGGTCACAAGGGGCCAAGGGCCTGCACTTTGAGGGGACATGTTAATGCTCAACAAAATGCTAATGATGTTCACAAGATGTGAATGCTTCAAAAATAGGAATCATAGGAATGGCAAGATGGAAAGGCTTAACAAATCCGAAAGCAATGCTTGATGATGGAGCAAAACATCATACCAGTCTCTCGTAGCACTTGTTTTCACGGGGATGAGATACACAAAAACACATTCAAACATAGGATCTGACTTGGGTGTCGTCATTAGGTAGTAGGACAGTGATCAGTTTACCTGACCGAGCAGAAACCAACCAGCTTGCACCATCTGCAGTTAACATGCTTGGGGGTGATACGTGTCTCATTCAGGGCAACTGAGTTCTCACCAATAGCTCACTGGGAAGTATGACATGCCCCTCCTGACATGTCTTCCACACCATCAGTCTCCAACAATCACGTGATCCTTTCAGAAATAACCAAGAGATGGGACAACCAAATAGATTTTTTTTTATCCGCCAAGGCAACGAAAATGACTGTTCAGTCAGGACATGAAAAATCAACCTAGGCAAGTGGCGGCTACGCCAGAAACACCAAGCTACAAACAAAAACGAAGACGGGCCACTGTGCGCTGCACGACTAGATTTGTGTTGTCAGTGAGGTTCAAATCTGGTATGGATGTTGGCTGGTAGCATTAATAATATACCGTTGATGATGCCAGTCACAGCTATGGTGATGGCATCAAATCACATCAGTCACATACCCTCAATATATACTGATATATCTATATTTGACATTGCTCTCGAAGAAAACACGTGCAAGTTAGTGATATGTACTGCTTGTTGTTGAGACACTATAGCATTGATTCATATCAATATACAGTTAATCACGTTTTCAAATATATGTAAGTAAGTATGTATGTATGTATGTAGGTAGGTAGGGAGGTATGTATGTATGTAAGTATGGATGTATGCATGGATGTATGGATGGATGGATGGATGGATGGATGCATGCATCCATGCATGTATGCATGTATGCATGTATATATGTATGCATGTACGCATGTATGCATGTATGGATGCATGGATGGATGCATGCATGCATGCATGCATGCATGTAGGTATGTATGTATGTAGGTAGGTAGGTAGGTATGTATGGATGTATGGATGTATGGATGTATGCATGTATGCATGTATGCATGTATGCATGTATGCATGTACTGTATGCATGTACTATATGCATGTATGCATGCATGTATGTAGGTATGTAGGTACGTATAGGTATGTATGTATGTAGGTATGTAGGTATGTAGGCACGTAGGCACGTAGGCATGTAGGTATGTAGGTAGGTAGGTAGGTAGGTAGGTAGATATGTAGGTATGTAGGTATGTATTTATGCATGCATGGGTGGATGGGTGGATGGCTGGATGGCTGGATGGATGCATGGATGGATGCATGGATGGATGCATGGATGGATGCATGGATGGATGCATGGATGCAGCATGTAAAGCAGTAGATGTCCTTATGAAAAATGAACATGTAACAGAATCATAACATACATCTTTCCAATCAAACCTCCTATATCCATTCGCTTCCAATCGAACGGTGCGTGCACACCGCTCTTTGCTAATCTTTGGTGCGCCTGAGCAAGGCCCAAGCCACGCAAGCACGGCCCGTGCCGCTGCCAAGGTCCACAAAAGTGCCACCTGGCGACCAGGTGCTGAGATCAGCCCTCATCGCTATGAAGAAACGGCTACTAGCCATGAATTAGTTAACTGTAGATTGGGTAAGCCAAAATAACTGGGGGTAATAACTGGGGGAAGTTTAGCTCTCATCAGCTGTAAAAAACTGTGGGTAATAACTGGGCCGTACTCATTGTGGTGGTTGGTTAGGCATTGATTTGTAGGTATGGATTGTTCATGAGAACATACTTAGATGTGCAATTGGCGTTACTTTCCTGAAATACATCCATGGGATCTTTTCCGTTCAAAGGTAGGTGAACAAACCCTGATAATCATGCTTGCCAGGTACTGTGGATGCAAGGCCAAGAATGTGTGAGGATTTCTCGCAAAAAATCATGGCTAGGTATAGACGATATTAACATACATAATCTCATGTGCTTCATATAATATTGTATACTGAATCAAACAGCAGCACCTCTAAGGAAACCACTTGAAAAGAAGCTCAAAAAGGCTTCAGTGAGGGAACAGCTTGGAGTAGCTGTGGTGGATGTGGTCATTCGAGAGCACCAGGGATTCAAACCATTTCAACTTCTAGTGATGCGGTGTTTTTTTTCAAAACAGGGACCCCCAAAACATCCTTCATATCAAGCCTGTATTCATAACAAACAACCATTCTATGCGGTTTTCAATGGCTTGAGAACCCCAATGTGAGTCCTGAAACGATGGACACTTTACCCAATCAATCGAGTCATCAGGGTCACAGGAGAGTTGGTACCGGAGAGATCTGCAACCCCGGATGAAGCGAGCCACTCCTGGTTGATTCGCAAGGGTTATCCCCCATTAAGCCATGAGGAGTGTCATTTCATTGTTTCTCAAATCATCGCGGTGACCCCCAAATCAATTCACCATTGTCAGACTAGTGAACCAACCATTTGGGGGTCCTCCTTTTTGAAAAACCAGCATTTGGACAAAGCATCCTCCACCTCATGGTCTTGCCTTTCTGAAGGTCGCCAGCCAGTGCGCAGAAAGAGGGGAAAAGGATCTGCGCAGCGTTCGTGGGTATGGTCCGCTTGTGGCCAGATCTGCTAAGTACATTACGTATGAGTGAAGCGAATGAACTACTATGAACATGTAGGCACATGTGTCAACCATGTGAAATTAATCATCATGACTAGCCAACATCTATTCAAAACAAATGAGAAAGATCCGTGCTCTTCAGAAAATCCATGCTTGAAGATGGCCAAAGAAACATCTCTATATTTTTTGATGGAATCGTCGCGCTATAGAAACTCTGTCCCACAATAGATGCAATTTTCGAAAGAGGCATTTTTGCCCGAACAGCTTTGGGCTCACGCTCGATTCATTGCATTTTGCTTGGGGACTTGGGTCAGTGGAAAATCTCCCCTCAGCAAAAACCAACGCCCACGCAAAAAATCAAGCACATCAATTCAGCAAACATCTCTAGATTATACCAACGATAGGAAGAACTTCAACTCAGCGAAATACCAAAGGATAGAACTGAATTGAAAAAAACAAACTCAACCCAACCCTCCGAACTAATTGCCCGGGGACGCGCACAAGTTTCTAGTGGTTGCCAATAAGAGTTGGTGGATTCAATCAAATTAGTCTTGTGACCGGTTTCCCCCCCGAGATTGGCGTCATGCTGTCACCCAGGTCGTATATAATCCGCACTGTATAAATTTAAGCTGCATGCCTAGTTTAAAAAATGATTTCGGCAAATGTTCCTTCCATCTTCGGATTTCCGTCGATGGTTCTCAGTTCGCGCGAAACAAATTCGATTGACAGTTTGCAACACAATTTGCATCCAGTCTCGAGTCTCAAATGTGCCTTGAGTCTGATTAACTGGATTGGATGATCTCCAAATATTTCGAAAGTGATGAGATACACCCAATGGTGTTTACGTGTGTTTACCAATTTCCAATTTGTTTGTGAAGAACTCCGGTGATCATGCATGCACTTTCTTAAACTAATGACTACTTTACTAGTGACATAGATCCAAAATCTACATCAATCCACAAATCCACCATGTACAGATGCTTTCCCAAGGTTTATCCGTAGAATATGGTGGTCTTTTAAAATTAGGTGCCCCCAAAATGGTTGGTTCACTGGTTCACGACTATAAATTGCTTATATCATTGATGATTTGGGGATCCTCTGTTTTTAGAAAATAGGTAATTTTTGGTGATTCTCCATAGATTAGTCTACCAGAAAGCACCCCAGACAAGCGGCCGGGCCCCAGCCCTAAAGCCACAATTGTCGTTTTTTTTGGGAGAGCGGCAGGGGCATCACCAGACTTTGGACATGTCCTTGGTGGCTTATGGATCCCTTGCCAATTTTTTCCATGGGCATATGGTAAACCAAAGCAATCCCAAAAACAACAAAAACCATACCTGATTTAGTGGCTGTAAACCACCCAAAGTACAATGAATTTTGGCTTTAGCAATGCTGAACATGATTTTGTGGCCATTTGCTTGATGTTGTTTGATTTTGTTTGCCACGCTGAGAAAATCCTGAAATTTTAGACTCGATACACTTTGCATTGCAACACTCCAGGGATGTTCGGCTGGGCGCCGCTCCTGGCCTGGCTCCCCCGTATTCATACGGGCCACCCCAACGGGTCACACAGGTCGCTGGGCACCTCTCCGGCTGCCAGGCTGCGACTTGGCACCTGGCGCATCAGCAGGTTTGCCCAGTTCGGGGTTCGCCACTGGTTCTGGACACTGATGGTTGCTGTGATGGTTTCTGGTTGTTGCTTATGGTCACACGGTTACTGTAATGGTTACAATTGTTGATGGGTGGTTACTAAAATAGTCATTATAATTGTAGCAAATGGCTGCTCATGGTTTATCAATGGTTACACATTGTTGATGAATGGCTAGTTACTGCCCTTAATCATACGGATTACTGATGGTTGTATACTGCTGGCTAGTAACGGTCACTAAATGCTGCCCACGGCTGATTGACGGCTGACTGATGGCTGATTTATACGTTTTGGGGGCAATGTTTTTTTCGAACGCATGGTTGATGTACTCCGAACTCCGAATCTGTGTTGGTGCGTTGAACCAGACACCAGCGTCCGCCCATTGGGCATCTGACATTCACGCACGTCAATCACAATGGCTTATCCGATGTTGATCCGGTATGTTTCTACAATGTAGAACAATATTGACGATTTGATACCATTTGCAAATTGGCACATGTTTGGGCGGAGGTTGCGTCAGGCCATGTAGAAAGAACATAGATAATGTTGCTCGTCCGCCGCGGCGGCTCCGCCATCGTGCTCCTTTGCGTCGATGCAGCAACAAACACAAGCAAAGTCAAGGGTGACACGGCTTCAGATTGAGTATAGAACAAACTCGCAACAAAAAACGCTGGGGGTCAAGCCCATCCACAAAATGAGAGCACGGAGGAGTCGCCATTTAGGTCTTTGTATGTAAAACTGTACCCGCATGTCTACAAATTGAATATTCTGACATGTCCTGGCATCTTGTTTGCAGTAATAAACCGACCACTTGATGAGGGCTCCCCAAAACTTAAGCTATTTAGGAGTAAGCCAACCCGTACCTCCCAACCCGCAGCACACCTTGAGTTGGGCTGCCTCCTCGGCACTGGGACGTTGAAAGTGAGGAATTGCCTTGGAGATGTCACTGGTTGTGCTTTGTCAGGGCTTCCTTCTTGCAACGCCAAGAGCATAACTTAGCCGGACAGAAGGTGATTTCAAACAGTTTGCCTTGAATTTCCATCCCTACCTGGGATGGTTGCCGATTTCATGTTTGGATGATTGAAACGACCAACTTGTCTTGATAGAATGGCTGGGATGCTGATTGGATTCATGATTCTGCATGTGCTGACACTGCTGTTTGTGTTCCTTCCAGGTTTCCACACACATTGTGTTGGTCCACTTGCAGCCAACTTTCGTATAGTTGGATGGGTCCAACCAAGAGAAAGACTCCCTCCCAATGGGATACTTTGCCATCAGCCACAACATGCTTGTCCAACAAAACACATACAATTAAAATCTGCATGTCTTCTTCAGGTGGTTGTCCGGCAATCAGTGATACCCCATGTGTTTTCACTATGCATATCTTTTGATAGCCAAATAATATCGATAGTTATGCAAAACCCAACAAGGCTACCTAGTCTTGGGTGGTGAAAAAGGCCCGGGGCATCCCCCAGTCCATCCCAGGCCATGGCTTTGCCAACCCGCCGGATCACAAAACACCGAGCAGCGGAGTAGACTTTGCAAAACTCCACCTCGACAACTGCGCTCTGCCAACGTGAGACTTTGCATGGATAATCAATCTAAATTGTAAATGATCTCAAATTTTATCCAAATCAAGTGCGTACGGGTTGTCCATCAATATCTCGCGTACCTCAGACCACTGACAGATTCACGCACACAAACCAAAATACTATTTGTGGGACCGATGGGTTCTTTCAGGAAGGATGGTATGAAGACCACGTGGAAAGATGGCTTTGCCGTTGCGCACTCAGTGATGCCGGCCCCATCAGTTGTCGCTTGCTGACTTGCTGATTTAGAGTCCCAAGGTCTGGCTGTTGGGATATCTATCCATTGTGGGGTTGGTTGGTGCACCCATCTCTTGTGGTGTCTCCCCACGCCATTAGAATGCAATTTTGACATCAACAACCGCTCTGTAGAACACAGGGTCAATCAATCGTTTAAACTGACTGCAGTTTATTTTTGGTTGATCAATAATGTTCAAGTGGAAACAATTGGAAACGCACCTTGTCTAAATGTCATATCTTGCCGATAAGCAGCCCCGAGTACGTTCTTGCCATGCAATGACATCTTGTGGTTTGCAGTTTGCAACACCCCACTCCTGCCAACAAATTCACGACTCGACAACATTTGCTTTTCCTCTCCACACGAACACGTTTTTATTGCAAAGCAGGTGAAACAAACGAGCCAAGACAAAAGCTGCTTGCTAAGTTCCGGTTGTTCAACATTCCCACGGCATGTGGTGAGATAACAAACAGGTTCAGTAGTTCAATAGTGACCTTGGGCCCAACACTCCTGTTTTGCCCTGGCCTGCATCATTACAAAGACATCAACAATATCCATGATTCGATGATATCTATGATCAATAACAACGACTTGAACAGCAATTTCAAATGTGTCAGGTTTGGCAGTCAATAAGGATTCAGCAATTGTGTTTGAGATTCGTTTAGGGTTTCACGGTCTCAAGAATTAAGTTATTCTGTTCTGAATTGATAGGGAAAATTGCCAGGAACTCAATATGTGTACCTCTCTGGGCGGAGTATTGGAAGTGCTGGTAACTTACATTGGAACCAACCAGCAGTTAGAAGAACCATAGACAGAATAATCTCAGAGGTGGTGTTTTGACGTGTTTTGGTGTATATTCCTATGTGCTGTTGGTGATACAAGAAAACTGGGATCTCAAACCGGGCGGTACCTTTCCTGACAATAATCTCAAAATAACGCATCAGCAACCCATGAAATACAGTAAAATTGAAATCCTCATCAAAAACCACCCTTATTTGATGGCAAATCAGAATTTAGAGATGAACTGAGGATGGGGTCTTCAGAGCTGGATCTAGAATTGCAACAAATCAAGAAACAAAAACAAACACACCAAGTGACCAACCAAGACAAGCTGATGTCTAAGGAGGCCTGGGGCACCGCACGTAAGAACTCAACGGTACTTTGGGCACATGTCGACCTCGGCTGCCGAATTGTGGTTTCCCCAATGGAGTGATCATGTTGGGGATGCTTGGGGGATCTTGTGGGTGAACCTTACCCATTTAAAGAAAGTCTGTGTCCCCCCTGGAAATTCCGACGATTGATGACATCTCTACCTTTGTTTGCATGTTCACAACTATCTAGTTTCGTCGCGAGTTGTCTTGCTGGCTTATGAAATGTGACGGATATACAATCATTATAAATTAATATAAATTATCAACCACCCAAAAACATTGCGCAACTATTCAACAGCTAGAGATCGTCGAAATCGAACGCCTCCGATCATGCATACATGCAGTGCAATGCATGATATTACATCACGCAGTGTTACGTGACATTGTATTTACATTGCATTGACGCACTTACTAACAATACAAACGTACTTCGGAATGTACACGCATGAATAAACATCATACATGTTCTCTGATTAATGTATGTACAGTATTCGAATATCATTTGTTGATGCATCATGATGCATCTATGTTTGGAAATATAAACACATATCTCATACAGCTGACATGTACTCTACAGAATACTAGCCAATTCATGTACACTACACACGAACAAAGGTGTAGTGGATTAGATATGTCTTGGTAACCAAAACACAACCTTTTCGAAAACGTTATTTTCATCAGCAAAATTGTGCATTTTCACAGATTACAGAATCAACCAATTCTGACAAGACTGCGCTTCCCGAATTCTTAGAGACCCTCTTCATTTTCTTTGCTGATGAATTATACATGCTCAATCAGGGACACGTTGACACTGGCAACTACAAACACATGCTCCAAAGCAGTACCGCCGATTAGAATCAGGATGGACACTTGCCTTGGTTTCCTTCTGGTGGGATGACCGTTGTGAATTCTTCCCATGGAACCAATGCCTCAGCACCCCACCGCTGCATTGCACGCATCTTGCGTGGCCACTGTGTTGGCAGCAAACCACCTCACAGTGGACACCTCAACCTCCACCAATTATGTTGAAACAAGGTCGGACGATTGTCAGGGTCTTTGTCTTGTCATGTCTCCGTCTTGCCATCTACTTTTGGATTTTATTTTGGCTTGACTGAAACATCCTGATGACTTTGGAATATGGCTCGTCCTACTACATATGCCATTGCCACTACGGTCTACAAACAATGCTGTAATGTCTTGCAGCATGCACCGGAATCGACAGACACCTGCAAGAAATGGACGAAAAACCAAGCACAGTGAAACACTGATCTTTGATGTTTGGCTTCTAATCCACACCAATGCAGCACCACAAAGTCACTGCTGCAAACCATCGCAACACTGGAGAGGATCGCCACTGAACCAGTGGTCGACCTAGTGAATGGTACCTGCACACCGCTGATAGAGATCCATTTCTACCGAAGAAATGCCAGCTGGTCAACCACGTCCAGGCCAGCTGTTCAATTTCCAAGTAGGCTGACGCAAGCAGGCCTCCTGTAGGGAAAATGCCGCCTGTTGATCGCACACCTGTGCCCAGGAGCTTGCGATGGATCTCTTCTGCTATCAGAAATCCAGTTGTTCCAGTCACCGGTCGATCCCCTGGGGACTAGAAACATCACCTGCCATTTCTGACCATCAGACCTGCATACACCCAACAATGAGTAAACACGAAAAAGCAATTCATCCGTTTCATTGCATACTGATCTTTGTCACCATAGGATGTTGAATCCAAATATTAGCAACCTGGAATGACTGAAGACCTCGAAAAGAACTTGATTGTCTATCCGGCTAGTTTGCATCCAGATCCATCAGAGGAAACAACCGCTGATTTTGGCTGCTGCACCAAGAAACATCACACTTTGGATGTTATGGTTCGGACCGCTCTGCAAACCATCTCTGATGCTCAGGAGGCAATGGCTTGTCTGTGGGTTAACATTATCATCATATCTTCTCTGTATCTTCCAGAATTTATGGGTTCCAGTATATGACCAGCCATTTTGGGTTATACCCCTGCTGTATAGATCGTGCCACCCATTTTCTTTCTGCTCCAATCGGTGGGTCGCAGTCTCAACAAATTCTTGCCACGGTTTCGCGGCGGGTGAAATTGGGCGTCTTTTGTCACCCAACGACCTGAAACCTCTTGGGTTGTGCCCTGGGAGGTTTGAGACTCGAGGTTATCACATGTTGGGTTATCCAGGGACCAGCCCAAGCGGTTGAAACGGAACAGCTGGAACCTTCCTACAGCAAACGAGATAGATATTTGATGCTATGGCTATTATCGCTGTGTAACAACTGACTTTGAAGCAGCCTGGATCCAGCAACGAGAAACAATGAGATCATGTGGCATGGCGCAAGTCCTTCAAAAGGTACCACAAAATCCAGCTAAGACCGGAGAGCAGCGAAAGACCCTTGTAGAACGGGAATAAATTGCTGACTATGATGCCAGGACGTTGGTACAATGCCCTGCTCGTGCTAACACATTCCCAGTTGGTGTGAGGATTTTTTAAGGGGTCCATTCTAGTTGGGCACGCACCACTTTTAGTACCCTCTGGTAAACTAACCTGGCAATGGAAAATCCGTCATTTATTGGTGGTTTCCCAGGGTTTCACTCGAAAATATGGTCAAAATCCAGCTAGCCAGGTTAGTTTACCGGAGGGTAGATATTGTCTTATTTCATCTACCAACTGCTCAGCCGTTCACATCAGCGACAGGTCCTGCGGTGCGCCATGACGATTATGATTAGTGACTGCTATACCAACGAGTAGTTGTCGCTCAACAAAATTGCTGCTGTCATTACAATGGTTCTTAAATGATCGATCATCCTGAGCAATAGTTGTTGATATCTAAATATGCAGCTTATTCTTCTGAGTGGTGATGATAATGATTCATAATCGGAGAAAGAGTCTAGGCACCCAAAGCTATGTGGTATGAAGTGCACTCAATCAGATTATCATTGCTGATGCTGGTATCATGATAGTCATGGTATCTTCATCTGGGTGAACCATGGTTTCATCACCGCTAGTGTCGTGATTCCGCTATCAGCATTGTTGGCAACTATCACCCGCTATCATCCACATGCTTGAACTTTGAATAATCACATTCTTAGAGAGTGGTTGATCAAAAAGCTAGTGATGCTGATGCTGCCTACCATTTCGAGGCCCCCTGAGAAGTGATGCCAAGGCGGGAATGTCCCCAGTGGTGACACAATCAGTGGCTAACCATTTTTGTGGCCTCGACCGCAGATTTCTCGTTGGAATGCTGGAAATTTCAGCTGCCCCAAGAGTCGAGATTTCGAAGTCACCACAAATACTGATGCCTTTCGCATACCGTTCGGTGTGTGGGTGAACCCATTTTGTAATGATGTGGCCACCAAATGGAAACCAAGAATAGCTATGGGTGGTTGCTGGTGCCCATCTCCCACTTCCTCATCCCGCAGAGAAGACCGCAGAATGCAGAGCTGAACTGTGACCCTTGAGGACCATATGACACTGGCCATCTGAGACATTCCAAACTCTCGCCTTGGCCGCAAGATGGACATGGTAGGCAAATACCCCGAACACTCATGTCTGTATATCTATTCCTACGTTTACCGAAAGAATGACGAAATGTAGGTATCTAGGTAGTGGACAGGGACAACAAGATCCATAGCAAGAGACAAAATCTGAGACGGTTTTTTCTGCAGTTCGGTTTTGTCCATGTGAACATGCAGAAATCACCTGGATTGTCAAAAACCAAATGTGAATTTCAACATGTAACAACAGGTTCAGCCTATCAAACCTGATAGGGTCATTCCTACTGAAGGACATGCAAAAAAGGACTACAATTGAAATTTGCAGATATACCTGGCTGCGTAAATGCTAGTATATATCAGTCTATCATCCTGCACGTATGATGGCATACACCATAGCCTTAGATGCATGTGTCACAGAATGCGTAAGTAGTATTACGTAATATTGTCGTTGTTACCAGTCTGTCTTTGTATATACGTTCATGCACTCTGTGTATACCTATCTATCAATCGTACACAGGCATCCTGAATCAAACGTGTGCCTAATACATTCTGATGCCAGCTTATCCATTGATGATCCTTCCTCTCATTTTGTAGGCAAACATCTTGGGAGATAGGTGTTCAGGTGGTCATGATCAAGTCAGTTGTGGCAAAGTGTCTTTTGTGAGAACAAGGAGGCTCATTGGAAGGTAGCTCATCAACAAAGAAAAAATGATTTATTTGTTTTTATGTGTTTTTATTTTTTTTAATTTGTTTTTATTTTGAAAATTATTTTGGCCAAATTTCAAATATTTTTTTTATATTTTTTTTTTATGTTTTTTTTTTTTTATTATTTTCGGTACGCACAAAAAGGAATGCCTTTAAAAACCAAATTGCAGACCGCCCAATTTCAAGTATTTTTTTTATTTTTTTTTATGAAAAAATATGTTTTATTATTTTCGGTACGCACAAAAAGGAATGCCTTTAAAAACCAAATTGCAGACCGCCCAATTTCAAATATTTCTTTTTATGAAAAAATATTTTTTGTTATTTTATTTTATTTTTTATTATTTTGTTTTATTTTTTATTATTTTGTTTTATTTTCTATTATTTTGTTTTATTTGTGTTATTTAATTTTATTTTTTCCTATGTGGAATTATTGTTTAATTATTATGTTGCATTATTTGTTTTTATTTGTTTTCAGTTATGTTCACTTTTTTCCATGTTCTTCTATTTTTTGGTATTTTTTGCCATTTTTTCTTATTTTTTGCTATGTTTTCCTATTTTTAGACCAGTTGTGGTGAGCTACCTTCCGATGAGCTACCTTGCTGCTACAAATGAAAGTGCCACGCTTGCAAACCAAAAATGCCGCAGCATCATTCAACTGTTTTCAAGATGTAGCCATGGATGGTAAGTGCAAGGCCGACCCGGGTTCACATGTCAGGCCTTGGATTCTGCCAGCAATGTGGCGAGAATCTGGATGAATCTAAATGCTTCCAATCTTAGCACTTTGAACTAGGTAACCTATAAGCAATCTTAGCAACTTCTATAACGAAAATGAGTGATCTTAGTTCCGACTTGGGCCACCAACTTAGTCGTCCTTTGAGGACGCAGAGTGTTCTCTTTGCCAGCCCTGAATAAACACCAAACACGGCAAATCTTCATTTGGAGTTGATGTTCAAAATTGGGTTTGATGTAGCATTGGTAAGCATGAGGTACTTCCTGGCTATACATGGATAGATGAGTGGATAGCAAATAGATAGGTTCATAGATGGATATGATAGATGCATTGCCAATTGGATCTACAGAATCCAGAAAGGATATATCATTCTCAGTTGTTGCTGACTTGAATGTACCACCATTGCTGTTCCAGGTTGCATGCCATGAGTTCAAGGGTTGCAGTCGATGAAGTGTTGCTGAGTCTTGCAGATTTGACTGTGATGTTGGTTGTCTCCATTTCAGTCCTAAGCCAACCTGTTTCGATGGTGGCTTCTCAGAATAGGGGTACCCCTAAATCATCCAATGTCAATCATTTGTAGTAATAAACTAGAGCTTGAGAAACCACCTAATGGTGCCTAAGCTTGTGCATCCAGTTCCTCCGCATCTTGGGCCGTGCCGACACATCAGAGAAGTAGAATGCCATGCGACAGTCGAGTCTGTCGATGAGGTCAATATTTGAGAACAGTCCTGAGATGAGAAATCCACAAAGGAATTCCAACGGATGAAGGGAGAAGAGTGGTGCAAAACCTGACAAAAAATGGGAGTGACTGATAGTAGACAAAGAGAACAATATCAAATTGCTAAGATAGCGATATTGCAAACAGCAAACGTGGCAATGAAGAACATGTTGCGACTCTGAAAAATGGTGAGAACATGACCCCAAAAGAAAATACACAGTCGTCATAAATGGAATAGTCACAGGCGGTGTTGATGTATTTATATACATTCATGTGGTCGGTGCAACCTGTGAGAGGAAAAAGTAATGTCAATTTATTCTTGAGTGTACACATACAGATATACATGTACAAACATAAACAAGCGATACGAAGAGTAATTGGATATATATGTATATATATAGATATAAATATGTACTGCATATATAATCATATATACACAGTATACAGTACTGAGAAAGCATGTGAACAAGTTACAGTATAGACAGACCAATATGGACACTGAACAACCAAACAGCTATAGGGAAAACCGAAAACAAATCATGAAACCGCTTGACTGATGAAACACAGCTGAACAACACGACCCAAAAAACACAGCAAACATGGGGATCATTGCAATTACAGCATCTATGCATTGCACAATTGAGCTTTGATGGTCTTCCATCGACGCACAGGCCTGGTAGCAAAAGAATTTCCATATTTTGGGCTTCGAAAGCAATACCGCCAAGTGAAAAAGCCATCTTGGGTCACGTCCAGCTGTGTCCTTAAAGTACAGTCCCCAAAGAACCCGTGTCACCCCTTCAAAAAATGCAAGGATGTTTGGGCGTTACTCGCCACTCGCACCATCAACCAATTCGTATCTGAGGAAAACTACCAGGAAACCAAAGGCTTGTGTTGGGTTTTATTGATGCCATGACTTCCTGATTTTCTGAAAAGTACATCACATCGCATGGTTTCATAGGCAATTGCCACCCCCTTATGTGTCTGTGCGAAATACACCCACATGTTGAACATCGTTGGATGGGGTCGGGTGAACGTTCCCATGCTTGGGAACAGTTCCAGTTTCGATCAAACCCAAACAACAATTCCTTGCTAGTTGAGCTATTTCTCACAAAGAGTTGGACCACGGCATGTATGACTCAGCATGAGAACGTTTCAAAAATGGTTGATATCCAACAAACAAACTTGTATGACAAGCAAACATAGCGGTTCA
>VSDK01017696.1:110836-130411 GCA_009767595.1 Symbiodinium kawagutii | reverse complement strand
GGTTCAGAAAAGTGTTCTATAATAGGAGTTGATAACCAAATATGTTAAGGGAAAGTCTTTGGCTCAAAACTAGCTATCAATATGGATTTCCATGTTCACCAGAAAGCAGAGTGCAAACACCAAAGTTGACACAAGTTAGATCATTAAATCAATTGAAACACATGCATATATCTATCTATAGTCATCAAAGAAAACTGAATAGACAAATGTCAGCAAAAAAATGAATATCGATGATTAATATTGTTAAAATTTGTTAAACACGATCGCTATGATCAATTAACAAATTAATGTACAATACCTTAGCTTGTTAAAAATCAATAATCCATGAATATCCATCAATATCCATCAATGACAACGAATAAGCACAATAACCATCAATTATCAATCAATATCCATCAATAATTGCTGTTGTTCCCCAACCCAAATAAAGATCAACATGAGCCGCAGCACAACACGAGCAACTCAGCGAGCCGAGGCTCGTCTGAAAATGCCACGCTGTTCACCAAAGCATCGTGGCCGGAGAAGGTTCGAAGGCATTCCCCTTTGAGAACACTCCACATCTCGGCTGCAGGAGGGTCATTGGTGGTCATGAATGGTATACATCTCGGCTGCAGGAGGCTTCTTGGTGGTTCTGAATGGTATATGTCAGCTGCATGATGGTTATTGATGATTGATTGATCCTTATTGATGGTTCTTGTTGGTACATCTCGGCTGCGTTTGTGTTGCGTCTCTCAACTTGTGACCCTTCTGTAGAATCGTGAACGTAAACTGCCATGATGAGTAATGATGGTGATGAATGTGGTGATACGTGATGGTTCTTGATGATTATTGATAGAGTATTGATGACTATTTATTGCTTATTATTGATGGCTCTTATGGTCAATGATGGTTTGGTTATTGATGGGATTCTTGATGCTTCATCAGATTAACCACCTTTAACATCCATCAATTGAAATTAACCGACTTGAAACTCGTCAATCGATGTCTTGACTGTTTGCATATTGGGAACGCCAGCGCCGACCTGGAATCCATGAACTCCATCAATTTGTGCCATAGAGGTCAATAGATTTCCCTTTGCCAAATCAATACGCTCCACCAACACGAGGAGTGGGAACTCTTTGTTCCACCAACCATGCGTAGTGAGAGTCCAAAGATTAAACATGACATTTCAACGCAGCGGAGTCTTACATAGACAAATCTAGTGCGCCCATGTGCACCCAACATTCTGAGTGTGCAAGTTTTATCCGCGCTGCAGCAAAGAAAAGGACCCAATCGTTTCAGTCATCCCTCCAATGCACTTGTCCTCACACAATTCCCGAGTCTTGCTTGGTCTTGCTTGGGTTAATGCTGAAGGCACATGTGCCTAACCGCACCGTTGGTTGCCATGAGGGCAATTTGAAACCGTAGGATCTATCATCTCTTGATTGAACTGCCGTCCATGATTGCTTTTTACAATCTAGAACTATCAAATGATATGGCCTCGTTCACCAACGAACAAAAAAACGAGTAGGTGAACATCCCAACAAATACTATGTAGATTGGCTGCTTGAGGGATGTTCACGAGGAGTATAGGGTATTAACCCGCAGCCATTCACCCACTGGAAAACACACGTCAAAGAAAACCGCCTGCAACGACCAAGGGTCAAATGTTGATTCTTCATGGGACTTTGTGGCAACATGATCTCCCACCGGTAACATTTTAAGCACATGACTGGCCCCCGAATAAAACAGCTTCAAGAAACCTTGGCAACGCCATCGAAAGCGCCAGTGCAAACGTAAGCTGCGTCAGCAGAGAAAGTGGCACATCGAATCCTTCAGCAGCAACATGATTAGTGGCTTGGGCAGCGCTGGATCGTGTTGTCATCGCCAACACTGATTGGTTGTGATTCACTGTGGTGAATATGCCAATGGTTACAGGGACAACAGTAAATTCATGGCAAACCACCTGCCATCACAACTCGAGAGTTGTTGATGATGCCAAGTTTACTCCGTCTTAATGATAGATACAAATGGTTAGTGGCGTTTGAATGGGTTCGGGTCAACCATCTGGAATCTTGTTCAATGGACATTCATGGTGGGTGGTGATGCTAATGAAGTAATGATGGTGACTGATGATGGTGGTATACAAATAAATGTATATATGTCTATATCATTTACATATTTATGGGCATTCATGATGAAATGGTGGTTAATGAGGTGAATGTGGTAAATACAACCGATTTTCATTGCCAGTAGTTGTTCGATCCTGCCAGTTAAAAGCTGGTAACGCATCCCCGCACTAATCCCGTCCAGGGCGCCCGGGGCAACAACCAAGGGAACCGCACATGCAAGAAAGAACGACTTGGCCAGTCACAAGACACCGTTGACCATTATCAGTGTATTAGCCATCTATAATCATCATTCACCATGAAAACATTGTCATCAATCATCATGAACAATTGTCCAGCATCATTATTGACTATTGTCTATTAACATTACTTAATCATTGATTATCAACCATCATCGGATCTCTTGATGGGAATCAAACGTCAATCAAGTTAGTGGCTTGCCTTTATCAGGATTGCTCTCTCTTGATGATTTACATCGTCAAGTCAGGCATCATGATGTTTGGACTTGGCTTGGAGCAAAAACCCTTGGAATGGTTACTTCTTTGACTAGAAACTAGCAAATGAGTGAATTTGTTTGGGAATCCAGTGGCTTCAACATGCCGTTGCTGCAAGCCTCGAGAGATCCAGAAATGGTTTCCACTGTTGCCGGTAGTTATGTGGTGGCTTCTCAAGCCATAGGGGTACCCCAAAATCATCCTTTATATGAGTCATTTATAGCATGTTATAACGATAGACCAACCATTTTGGGGTTCCCAAGCTGGCTTGAGAACCCCCCTGTATTTCCAGGGGAGCATTGGACCTCCCCAGCAGCAGCCTGATCAGCTACCAAGGCTCAAATTCCGATGACCGTGCCTTAGCACACGGTGAGTCTCTCAGCCAACAACTGATCTGCATGGTCACGGGTACAGGAACAAGCTGAATGATTCAAAGGCATCAATGCTTGTTAGGTTCCACCATGGTTCCACCATCCCCCCAAACAAGTTAGAAACAGTCATATTGGATAACCACCTCAGGAAGGAATGGCAACCGATGATCAACCATCCCCAAGTGTGAGGCTAGAGATATTATCCAAAAAGTAGTGGAAGCAATAAGAAAAACCTGCACCACCACCACCACCAGCAGCAACAACTACATCAACAACAACAACAACAACAACAACAACAACAACAACAACAACAACAACGACGACAGCGAAACACAGTGGCGCTTTAGCAATATGTGGTACAACATGTATCCACTCTGGCAGAAAAAACAAGCCAGCGTGGGCAAGACTTCAGATCCCAACTGTCTTCCATAGCGTGCCCAGAGCTAGATCACAGAAAACAGTCGCAGAGATGCGGCTGAATGTGACTCGTGGTTTTGCCCACATCCCAAATAGCAATGCACCAGGACTGTTGCTGGTTCATCCTACTTGGCGAGGACAAACATTTGCGGTTCTGCCTCCAATTGTTATGACTGTACATCAACTGGCAAACTTGAAATGCAAATTATCACTAGCAGCAGGTGAATCTTCTACAGGTAGGACTTCTTTCGTTGCCGCCATACTCTACCTGATAAAAAACCAAGTGACTGCTGATTCCCAGGTGATCAGCGAAACATTCAACCGACCATGACCCATGGAAGGCCCAGCGGATGAACCACCGCAGCCCGTCCGGCCCGTCATCCCTCTCAGCTGAGCGACAGGATGTGGATCCTCTCGCCTTTGTGCAAGCTCCAAAGCCGTGCCGCACAGTCCAGGAAGGCTGCCAGGACAAAGGCACCGTCGGGAGAATACGCAGCGCAATTGACCAAATGTCCTGAGACAGTTGCGAGGCTTCGTGTTGGGCCTTGTTGGGATTTGTTATGCATTGTTCTCCTGAGGTGGAGCATGGTGGAATGCTTGGAACCACTTGACTGAAGTGTTGAGTCGTACATGTTTCTAAGAATGTTGACATTCCGTAGAAAGGTCAGCAACAACAACTATGGTACATCTATATTGAAACCATTGGAAACCTATACATTTGTTGGGAGCACACCACGGCTATGGAACACTTCTGTTGTGCAAACTAAAATGAACAGCATTTTCGCATCTCCAGTCTATCCGTAATCCATCCTCCACGATGCTACATGACACCAAGCTTCAGGCGTTTGTTGTTGTTTGTTGTTGTTGTTGTGGTTGTTGTTGCTGTTGCTGTTGTTATTATTCTTCTTCTTCTTCTTGTTGTTAATGGTGTTGATGATGTTCTTGTTCTTGTTGTTGTTATTGTTATTGTTATTGTTATTGTTATCGTTCTTGTTCTTTTTGTTGTTGTTGTTGTTGTTGTTGTTGTTGTTGTTGTTGTTGTTGTTGTTGTTGTTGTTGTTGTTGTTGTTGTTGTTGTGTTGTTGTTGTTTTTTTTCTTGTTGTTGTTGTTGTTGTTCCTGTGCTTGTTGTTGTTATTGTTTCCTTATTGTTCTTCTTGTTATTTTTCTTGTTGTTGTTGCTGTTGTTGTTGTCGCTGTTGGTGTTGTTGTTGTTGTTGTTGTTGTTGTTGCTGTTGTTGTTGTTGTTGTTGTTGTTCTTGTTGTTGTTGTTGTTGTTGTTGTTGTTGTTGTTGTTGTTGTGTTGTTGTTGTTGTGGTTGTTGTGGTTGTTGTGGTTGTTGTGGTTGTTGTGGTTGTTGTGGTTGTTGCGGTTGTTGTTGTTATTATTATTGTTGTTTGTTGTCGTCGTTGTTGTTGTTGTTGTTGGTGGTGGTGGTGGTGGCGGTGGTAAAGGTCATTTTTCTGTATCTTTAACCAGCATTTACTGCATCATCAACCACCACCAGAAATCGCTCCATATCGCTCCCTGCTGTCAATCTGAAACCAAAGCAGCTGCAATAAGATCGCCGAAAATTGCTTGGAATCAATGTCAGAGCGGGGTATTGCTGTTATCCAGGCCACACTTGTTCCAGCTCGACCCCTTTCTATACCCAATTCTTGTTCTTTTTGATGGTGACTCGAGAGGCAATTCACAACCAACTTTTATGATGCTGTATGACGCTTGGCCTGAGGATTCCTACTGGATTGACATTGAACATGATGAAACATAAAATACAAATCAGATTTATAATCATGCATAACATATTCAAACCACGAGCAATTGCAGCCAACTATGGCCAACTACTGTAATCGCTTTTCAAATCACTGATACTTCTGATTCCGACAAATCTTCGATCATTCAGTCGAATCATTGAAGCATTGATCCAATCATAAAACCAGCAAAATCATTGTAATTAATCATTCCTAAACCATCTAAACCTTGAAAAAAACACCAATTCTAATTCCAAAACCCCTCTAAACCTTGAACAAATCCACCCATTCCCATCACTATCCATCACCCCTGGGTCCTTCATCCACCAAGGTCTGCGCCAGCTTCCCCGCCACGGCATCCCAGCTCTGCACCAGGCCATCGCGCGCCACGGTGACCACCTTCTCGGCGTCTGGCGAAAAAACGGCGAACTCCAGCGGCATCGCCGCAGGACAGGGTGCGGGAGCCTGGGCCAAGGCCGGCAGCTGCCATGGCAGCTGGTGGTGGAGCTGGTGCTGGACGTGGTTAGATGGATAGATAGATAGATGGATAATGATGGATAGATAGATAGGGAGAGAGAGAGATAGTTTCATGGATAAACGAGCAGATAAAGAAACTGGCAAATAGGGTGCAAAGTCTGTTTCTGTAAACTTAAACTCAGTGTGCAAGAGTGTCTATGTCTGTGTGGTTGCGTGCATGCTACATGTCAAACAAGTATGCACTGATCGATGCATTTCATGCATCTTATGTCACATATCATGTTCATGCTATGTGCTTCAATGCTACATGCTACATCTCATGCTTCATATGCTGTGTTTGATGGACCAAGGAACCCATGTGAATTGACTAACTATGACACAGTTTTGGTGTTAGCAAGTAGCACCAGGGTGAGCTGGTAGAGGCCAATGTTAGCAACGCGTTATGGCTATGGGTCCATATTAGTCAATTTCAACTATCCAAAAAATGAACACAAATGGTAGGTAAACATCCTTACAGTGGGACTAGTTTGGTCATTTAGGTCGATGATCACCATGGGTACCAAATCTTGGCCCAAATCCATCTGGCTGTGGGTCAAAACCCTGTACCCCTGGTTCCCCTATCATTAACCATTGTTTTCCCTCTAAAATGGTTAGCTATTATAGTCATTACTGGTTGGTTAATATTGACCCAGAGCCATTTTCCTGTATGCTTGGGGATGGAGATGGCGCAAAGTATCCATCTGGAATTGTCACCGTCCCTGGCTGTAGCCGGCGTGCCATTGGCGCCGCCGCATCTGCCGCTAAGTTGACTAGTTCGGTCCATCCATCAGTACATTTTCCAATCAAATCTTCAACAAACTCTGGTCAACTAATCTGGTTGCGTGGAAAATCACGGAAATAACTGCTTTACTAAGGTTAAAGTCAATTCACCTACTCACAAAATGTGATCTTTCTGCTACATGAACATCTACAATAGAAATAGCTGGTTTACATCTAAGAAACAATGATGGTTTAAAACCTCTTACCAAAATTCAATCTATATCAAACTGCGATTAAATCATGGTTTTGAACCGTTTTAAGACATTCAACTGCTATTAAATCATGGTTACACCACGGCAACTGCGCTCTGCAATGGCCGCTTCGTCCGTGGCACATTGGCCATTGAAGGCGCTCCAAATTCTCGCATCGCCGTCGAAGGAACTCGTAAGGATCCTCGGAGAGGTTGGGCTCAGTCGCTGGGGAAACCCACCGCAGAAGGTTGGAAACCAGCTGTTTCTATGGCCCTAGCCTTCCAGTTACCTTTGTAATAGGTAACCAACTCCAAGCAACAAGGGTAGAAACCAGCTGGTTACCTACTATAGTGGTAACTGGAAGGGTAGGGTGGGGTTTTCTTAAAATTGGGAACCCCAAAGGTATGGATGGTTCATTACCATAAATGGTTTATATTGCATGATTTGTAGGGTCCCTTGTTTTGAGAAACACCCATATGTATCATATGTGGTGGTTTCTTCAAGATTGGGGAATGTAAATGCTTAGTGTTGGATTGTTTTCGGGGTCCGAAAAATTTGAGAGGTGAAACCCGGTGTTTTACAGGTGAAACCAGCAGAGAAACGTGGAAGCGAAGTTCATCACCCCAGTTTTTCGAGGTCAACTAGCTGCTACTATGCTGGATTTAAGCGCACGAAGAGGTGAATTTTCTGGGGAGTATGTGCATGATCCGTGTCTATATCGATCCCATGGTGTACCCCAAGTTCTTTGATACATGTCTAGTATTAAGATTATAACTGAATATATATTCGAAACATTGTTATCATCTTGAATATAAACTGGTGGTTCCCAACCTTGCTGTTCTTACGCCGGTAATGAAGTTGTGTCCGGGTAGCAACATCATTCATTCTAAAAAAATATGAACCATTGCAGTACAAAATTACAGATCCTGCATGTGTGTAGGGTTTCGCAACATTTGCTGTGAACCGAGGTCATTACCAACGGGGTCTAGCACAGAAGTTCTATGAAGAATTTTGCAGTCAATGCTTGTTCGAGAACAGTTGAAAATAATTGAATATAATGAAACAATCGAACCATCTCAATTTCATGCAATTTCGACCAGTGGCAACCCGCTTGGGCTGCAAAAACTGACGCATGTTGCGCAGGAGTTTCCAGCCATAAAGTTTGGGAGCAGGGAGTCCTACCACGTGTACAATGTCCAAGTAAGGACTCTAAAGACTCTAAAGCCAAACACCTTCCATTAATGAGCCCACAAAAACGAGGGAAGCCAACCACAGAGATCAAAGTTGCACCGGGTAACTTCAGATGCCACGTGTTGTACTAGTATAGTCTTGAAAGCCCAAATGTTAGAAACCGCCTCATTGTAGATGTTTCGATTAGGAATTCTGATGGCCCCACGATACAGCACTTAGTATACCCTTCTACAACCAAACTGTAGAGTAGCAAATGGGTTATTAACCTCCACAGTAATCCTTGTACTGGTAGCCATTCGCCAATACGATGGAGCTATTCGGAAATCAGCGTTTCGCCAAAGCAAACATGATTGAATTGCAAAGGGAGGACACTCGGGGAGTGCACGCAACCCTTGGAGGATTGGAGCTATCCGTGTTTGCATGTTGCACGTTTTTAACCACAAATGATCAAGACTTACAAATCAAAAAAGCAAAATGTGCCAAGGAAACGGCCAGTATCAATCTGCCATCCCAAGAAAACATCGCAGAATTCACCACAGCGCTATGACCCATCAGCACCTGACGAGACGAAGCATTCAAGATTGGCAAACAAGGCAATGCAATTTATGGGTCAATGGTGACTGTGAGATCAGGTACCACTCAAAGAACCTGCTTCAAGAATCTTCAAGATATAAAGAGCAACCGTGTTATCTCTCTTGCCTGATCCCTAGTTAGACGAGTTTCAACCGGCTGAGCCGATAACAACCATCCCTGCGGTGTGAACATCCCCAAAACCGAACACTCAAATTGTTGCCATCTCATCTTGATTGATGGTTTTCTCATGCCATGATCATATGGATGGTGTTCCTTCATGGATGTTTTTCCAAGTGCCACCCCCTCCACATGGCACCTCCAAACAGTCTCCGTTGGCCACCTCCCAGAGCCGTGCCGTGTGGTCGTCCGAGCAGGTCACCAGCAGTTCGTCATCCGGGGAGAAGGCCACCTGCCGCGTTGGTGCGCCGTGACTGGGTGTCATGGAAGTGGTGGGAAAATTTGCGGTGGAAAGCCCCTAGGATTTGTGGTACATGGTGAAGATTCAGGGTGGGAAAGGCCGATGATTTGTGGTTCAAACGAGGGTTTTCTGTGGATTTTTCAAGCAAGCAAGTGATGGTGGTGATGAATTCAGGTGAATTAGGGTTACTTTGATGGCTTTTCAACATCAACTGTGGATGGTCATGCCTGGCTACTGACTAATTCATGGTTGAGGGTCGGATGTATAATTGTCAGTCTTTGTTACTTCTTGATCATGGCTCATAGCGGCTGATTAATGATCTTGAGGATAGTAGAGAATGAATGGTTGATAAATAATCATTCAGAATACTACTGTTACTCATAAACTAAGGCTAAGTCCCAGAACACCATGAGCGCTGAACATGGATGAAGCACAGGACTTTGGAAATTCAACTTCCTCAGCGCGCAATAGATGGGATATGGTATATGTAGTGCTAATTATGTGATTTGCAAACAACTGGTTTTAAGTGGTAGAAGAAGTGGTTAATGGTATTGGAACGGTGACAAGTGACTAAACGACTAATACTGCATGATGTTCGCTGTTCAGGGAATAGTGATGATTGAAGAGCGCTTGACGATGGCTGGTGTCCCCATGAAACACCAAGAGTTGTTCCCGTCAATGGGAATGGTGACGTGCCTCCATCTTTGAATCATCCATGGACCCAGGCATCCGACAGGATCCGAGGAGGTACATAATTCAATTCACTTATACAATCCAGTTAGGGGTTTCTCAAAATAGGGCTACCCCCAAATCATCCTATATCAACCAGTTATTGCAATAAACCAGCAATGTTTGGGTACCTGTATTTTGAGAACCCACCAGTTGTCCTGGCAATACCAAAATGTTTAGAAGCGACATTAGGGACAACACCACATGAGGCATGAGGGCTCAAGGGGCTACTGAAGGATACCTGGGAATGACAGCAGCTAGGACCGCTAGGAAGCACAAACCAAGTGTGTGGGGATGGCACATTTTTTAAAGCGCCAGGTGATACCCGGTGCAGCTGGTTGGATTCCACAAGCGTGTCATCTTCTATCACATGTGGTGTGTCCACCAATGATGTACCCTTTCGTTTCCGCAGGGATTTCAAACAAACATTTGGGATCAAAATGGATCGACCATCAGGTAATCTCCATGATTCATCATTAATTACCATGATTAACTATCATCAAATGGACATGTTGGAAAGATTTGGAGCAACAAGCCCAGACTCAACTGGTTGGTGGTTCAACCACCCCATTTGAAATAACATGTTCATCAACCAACCAATCATCTGTTAGTACTAGGGAAAATGAAACTAAACAAATGTCGATCAAACCACCAACCGCTCAAGGATACCACTGGCCACAGTTGTAGCTGAGGCACGGCATTGAGGTCGTTGGTATGACCCCTCAAGACCTCAGGTGGCAGAAAACCCAAAGGCTGCTGCCAGGGAAGATAAAAATGGTTCATGCTAGCTCTAACGAAGGCTGAACCAAGCTTTATGATGGTTCATGCTAATGTGAATGGTTCAAAATGGCTGGAAAATGGTGGTTGACCATGGCTCAACGATGGCCAAGAAAGCTTCATTATAGCTAAAATGATGGCTGAAGGCTGAACCATGGTTCAAAATTGCTCACTATCATGGCTGACGATGTTTGCTCGGCAACCACCTTTGTGGATTGGTTCGCAGCAAATTTCCAGTTGAACAATCAGCTTGTGATGATTTTCCAGCGCTGGTTGATCCTTAGGGCCTTTGGGTTCATTCTCATGCTTAGGGATCAAAAGTCACTCCCAAGCTGGTAGAACCAGTCGCTGCCATTCATATCAGGTGGTGCAACTGCTGCGTATCACATTTCTTTAGGGTACCTCAAACATGATACGCAGGGTTGCAAGAATGGCAATCTCTAATAGGGAAAAGGCAGGCAAGCCTTTGTGCCTACCGAAGATGTTGGAACCACATGAGTCGTGAAAGTGCCGACACATTGGATCTGGTGGAGCTAAGGTCAAACTACATTGGTGGCCACCCGCATATAAACCAATAAACTAAGCATTATCAGTGCTCATCATCAGTCTAGCTCTTGATGACTATCAGTTTGCGTTTCACTAATACCGACCACCATCAATTGTCCATAGTAAAATGTCTTTTCTCATATTTAGAAACAACCCTATCATCAATAAAAAACATGATGAATGATGTAAATCAATTATCACTCATCAGTTAGTTCCTCACTCATAACATCGTCAAGAATAGATCGCCATCAATTCATCGTCAATTCTCACCATTCTCACTAATGAAACTACCATCATCAATAGTTTATGACCACAAAACATAATCACCACTAATAATCATGAATCACGACCAATGCTTAGGGCCATTGTGAACTCAGAATCTCCACCTCATGACCACCCAGCCATCCCAGGCACATGCACGCACTCTCCCGTGGACAATCTCCAGAGCTTGGCCAAGGTATCATAGGAGACCTGGTTGCTGCTGCACGTGGGGCCCACGTGCTGTGTCAGTTTCGGTCACATTTGGGTCGGTAAGCAGGGTAACCACCAGTTTAGGTACATACGAGTATATGTCTGCAAATATTCATCTACATATATACATAGACTAGTATACAAGTGCAAAGAACAAATATACTTACTAATGTAGCTGCTAATATAGTCACTAATATAGTTGGGAAGCTTTCTAAATCTTACTGACTTCTAGATCAGTAACTTTAAAAGTAACTATACTTCCCAACTATATCAGTTCGAATGAATGTATAGTCGATCAAGTACAGTTAACTAATTAGTTGTCACTATAAATGTACTTGATCAACTATCACTTTCTACGATGTTCAACATTGTTAGTTGAAACATAGCAACTACATGGCTAACTATTCCCCAACTATACTTTTATCCCACTAATTATACTTCCCAACTATATCAGTTCAACATCTTACTGCACAACTTTCATCTCCTCCCCCGTGACTCGGCCGTGGATGGTGACGACTCGACCCGTCGTGACGGCCGAGGTACGGTCACCAGCCAGGTCCCGTCCCAGGAGAACCGGACCCTGTGCACATCGCTGCCATGACCTGCCATGGCGATGGCGTCAAGGGCCCCTGGGACCTCCCCTGCCATGGGACCCCGCGAGTCGTTGGACCTTCTTCAAGGTCGGGACACCGGTAGTTGCAACCATCAATTTCTATGATGGAGGACTTCCATTTACTTCCAGAAATCAATGGTTGCCTCATAGAAAGGAAGGGCTAAGGAAGGTTTTTTCAATGATTTGAGAATCTCATTTGGAAAAACCCATGTGAATAGACAACAAAGCCTAGATAAATATTTCTCGTTTGGAAACATCGCCAAACCCCAGTGACAACAAAGCTCTGCATAGTGTTTTTGACCCATGTAAAAAAAACTGGCCCGAAAATTAGATAGCCAGTGATTTACGGTCAAAAGGTTAGGGTGTTTCATTGACAGCTGGATCTCCTATTGGCAGCTGTCACACATTAACCACGATTTGAACATGATATGACCATACTGTTGCTGGTCAGTAGTGACAGTTTGTAAGCCATAGTTGCTTCACCATCATTAACTAATCAATCTTATTAATCATTGAGACGACATTCACCTATCCATTATTGACCCAATATCAACCATTACCATCATCACCTGTAGTTGCTACCGGTGATAAACAATCATGGACTCGTATCATTGAGCAACATATTCCCCATTCATGTTGGTTATCATCACCTTCGACGAACCAACTCTTAACCATGTGCGTGGTTGGGTTGAGCTCAACCATTGCAGCACAGCACTCCGCTGATCCGCCACCGTTGATTGATCATTACGAGGTAGGCACATTTCCGTGACTTGGGATGGACTCTTCATTGAAGGTGTATAATTGTATCATATGGATATCCTATAACTGGATCTATATACAATATAGAACCATGGTGTATATAAATATATGATATATGGCTCAGGGGTCGTTTCGGGCGTTCTTTTTTGCAGTGTTTTTTGGCGTTGCTCCATGCTTTGCTCACATACATACATACATACATACATACATACATACATACATATGTACATGTATATATATATATATATACATATACAATGGGGCAATATAACATAAACGGCTCAGGGGTCGTTTCGGGCGTTTTTTTTGCAGTGTTTTTTGGCGTTGCTTCATGCTTTGCTTTTGTCCAATTCAAACAAAAGTGGTAATGTCTAGGACACCACAGGAGCCACAGCACAGGAATTACAACATAGTAACTGCAACACAGCAAATTCAACACATTACCTAAGCAAGGCAACCTTACAACTGGGAGCAACTGCGAAGTGGTAATGTCTAGGACACCACAGGAGCCACAGCACAGGAATTACAGCATAGTAACTGCAACACAGCAAATTCAACACATTACCTAAGCAAGGCAACCTTGGAGCAGCTGCAAACTGCGGCAACATTTACCACTTACTGCCAGACAGTGACTTCGGCGCAACACCTTCACAATAACGGCACAACTCTTTGGCTTGGGGGGGGGGCGCTGGCAAGTCTTGGGATCAGAGTGGGCAACCCCAAGACTTGCCAGCACCCCCCCCTCCCTCCCTACCCTCAGAGAATTCCCTTCCTGCTTATCCTTTCCCTTTTCCCTCAAAAGCATAATTGCCAGTAGTCCTCTTTTCATAAAACTGTTGCAAATCTCGTGCTGTAAATGCTGCACTGCAAATAGTGTGCTGCAGACATTGTGTTGCAATCATTGTGAAGTTTTTGTGCTGCAGAAATTGTGTTCCAGCTATTGTGAAGTTGATGTGCTGTAGTTTCTGTGCTGCAGTTGGTGTGGTGCAGTTACTGTGAAGTTAGTGTGTTGTAATTGCTGTGTTGCTGTTTTTGTGTAGTAGCTAAAGTGCTGCAATTGCTGTGCTGCAAAAAATGTGCTGCAGGTATTGTGTGGTAGCTACTGTGCTGCAGATATTGTGTTGCAGTTATTGTGAAGTTGCTGTGCTGCAGATACTGTGCTGCAGATACTGTGCTGCAGTTGGTGTGGTGCAGTTACTGTGGTGCAGATACTGTGCTGCAGTTTTTCTGCTTCAGATAAAAGATTGCTTTGCTTACAGTAATTCTTGTAAGGTCAAACTTTCTTGGGCTTCTTGTGCTGCAGTGAATGTGCTGCAGGTACTGTAGTGTGTTTCCTGTACTGCAATTGTTGTGCTCCAGATTTTGTTTCAGTTGTAAGGTTGCTTTGCCGACAGTCTTTCTGTTAAGCTAAAATTTTCTTGCAATTCTTTTACTGCAGTTCCTGTGCTGCAGTTTCTGCGTTGCAGATTTTTTCAATTGTAAGTTTACTTTGCTTACAACTTTCCCTGTAAACCAAGTTGTGTTTTTCCTGTGTTGCAGATACTGCGGTGCAGCTACTGTACTGTAATTACTGTGATTTTACTGGGTTGCAAATACTGTGAAGTTACTGTGCTGCAGCTACTGTGCTGCAGTTACTGTGTGGCAGCTACTGTGCTACAACTAGTGTGCTGCAGTTACTGTGTGACAGCTACTGTGCTGCAGTTACTAGATGCTGTGCTGCAGGTAATGTGTTCGGTTTGCTGTGCTATACTTGTATACTGTGGTTGAATTCCTGTGCACTGGCTCCTGTGTTGTCCTGGGTTTGTTTTCTTGGTTTTGTTTCAAACATAAGGACAATATGAAGCAACGCCAAGTAAGTGTAACTACAGCTGTAGAACAGCTACAGCAACTGCAGCACAGCGGTTATAGCACAGTAGCTTCTGGAACAGCAAGTCTTAATACATTGAAGCCAAATACATACAACAGTGCAGCAAAGCATTTCTCCAAAACGCTGTAAAAAAGAACGCCCGAAACGACCCCGGAACCACATAAACATATATGTATATATGCACAACTACATATGTGCATTGATATATTGACCACAACTCAAATTCCAACCTGCCCAAACTGGATCGGCATCCCCTCGAGGGATTCTTCCACCTGCATGACTGCAGTTTGATGAATCCCCTTGGGAAGTTTCATGAAGTTAGCTGTTTTGACTACAGTATCTACTCAGTATCGACTCGGTATCTACTCAGTATCTACTCAGTATCTATATACTCAGTATCTACTCAGTTTGACCATTAAGTACTGCATATGAGAGATAGTTCAGTTTAGTATTCCGTCGAACATTCTGCTTCTGGAATTGAAGTTGCAGCTCCTGAAACATGTCTGTTGTTGAGGAGCCTTGGCAAGGGGAGATCGCAGCACTCCAACAAGGGTTTGGTCAGAGCCATAAACCTGCGCAAAAGCCACTCCACTTCTCAAGATTGCATCCTGGACGCCCACTGGACGCCAACGCCTGGACATTGCGCATGTTGTTGATGATGAAAACAATGCCTCACTTTCTTCAGTTGCGACTCACTGAGAGTCACTCTCTCCCTGCTTTGGTTTGCTCTGCAGTGAAGCATTGCATTCGTGACACCGAGTTCAAATTGTCCGTGAGTCGCGAACCCTCTTTGGGCTTCGTAACTTTTGCTGTGGATGGATCCTGAAGAACACTTCTGCAACACTCCAAGAAAGCCATAGATAGAGTCAAACCAAAAATGCGTCAAGCTTCAGTTGCTGGAAACACACTTCAATTCATTCATTGATTGTTCCAAATTGATCCCAATTGTTGCACGCCTTTGCTGTGATCAACTCAAGTGGCAAAAAGGCAGCCCACCTCATGAGTTCCAGTACCAGAAATTGCACAACTACAAGGAAGTCCACTGAGTCCACGTAGCAAGTGTGACTTTTTCACTGAGGGATAGATATCACATGAAATTATGCATGTCAATCTGGTCAGGCGTACGAACGTTCTCCTCCATCTGCCGGTACAGCTTTGCACGGAACTACGACAGGGAATCCATTCACAAACCTGGCCAAAAGAAGCAAGAAGCAGAGCTGGAGTAAGGCACAAAGCACAAAGCATAACAGTTAGAGTTAGAAAGCCGTGACCAGGTCTGACATGCCAAAGTCTGCTTCCAAACATGCTATGCCCACAGCTGCAACCTGTCAATAGCCCAGTCAGCCTGGTAGATCCTGGAGACAGGATCAGGGAGCAAAGAGGGAGAGGGAAAACAATCAAAATATACGTGTATATTGATGTATAAGTATGATTGATCTCTACACATATAAATATATGCGTGTATATGTACACAAGATAGTTGAATCATGTTGAATCCAAGCCGAGGGCAGCATCTTCTACTCCCAAGCCCAAATTTTTGATACTTGGGCGCCGAAGGTTTTGCACGATGCTGCTGTGACGGGGTGAATGTCAGGCACCAAAGCTCAAACTTGCCAGAAGGGCGTCGCACCCCCGTAGCGCAAGGGTTTGTTCACATAGATTTCATCACCTGAAGTGCATAGGAAATGAGCTGCACGCACTGCACGCTGGGAACTTGTGCCACTCTGGAATGGTAGATCCTTTCACTTGTTGAGCCAAGAGACTATACACTTCTTTTTGCGTATTCTCGTCCTCTATTGCAAGCTTGGAGTAGAACTGATCGATGTTCCCATCATCTTTGTACCTCAGCTGAGATTGCTGCATGACAGGTTAATGATCGAAGGAAAGAGACATACAAAGACTTTCTGCAGCTTGGCAACTCAATCCTGAAGTCGTCTACTCTGACAAAAACAGAGTCCAACAGCCCTTTGTTTGGACTGAGGACTGCCAGGGGGCCCTTGATTCTCCGACCAGCATCAAGCACCTTGCCAATGTCTGCGTAGCCACCATCGCCAACCATGACTTCGCTGGATGATCCAAAAACGAGTCCCACCGTATTCCCCAACAGTGTCAGCAGAAGGGCGAGGTGCACAGCCATCGGAGCAAACTTCCCGAGAAGACCGCGTGATGCTGCCAACTGAGTTGGGTTTGCTTCATCATCTGCACGGACGATGAAACCCTTATCCTTCAATTCCGCACGAAGCTGTTGCAATCGCTGGGCTGACGCTGGCACCTCCTGGTCTGGAAGTGCTGGACAATTCATGCGCATCAAAAAAGTGCCTCGTCGTTTCATTGCTGCAGATGAATGGAAAGTGAAGCGTTGGGCCCTTTTTGCCAGCGGCAACTGTGTAGTTCCAGTGCAAGCAATGAGAGATGCAGCCAGCCAGGCTAACAAGCCGAGAAAAAGTGGGCAGCTGTACATATGATCAAAGCCAAGCATTAGAAGTACGCCTGAGGATTCAGGATACTTTTGGGCGTAGAAGGCCGGGGATTCGCCTTGTTCAATCAATGTGCCAAGGGCTGAAAGCCCTGCTACGACAAACATCTGCACAAGAGACGCGGCAAAACTCGCCCATGCTCCACTGCCCAGAACTGGCTTTAGTGGTGTTGGCAAATCCAAACTTAAGAGCCACTCTTCAATGGCATTACTTGGAGTTTCTGAATCACCCGGTTGGGCCAGCGTGCCCTTGCATACAATCTGGCTGCGGACGCTGCGGACGCTTGACCTTGTCCGAGCCCTCCAACTCAAACACATTGCAGTTGCAACGGAGGCAACCGAGGCAACCATGACGTGAGAACTGCGAGACCTGCCATGACTGCCTGCGCTCGAGCTCACCGCACTGGACACAGGCATCGGGCTCCGTTGCAGCTCTCGAACATCTTGAGCGGGCAGCCCGAAGCGGCGTGGCAGCATTGCCATACTTGCCACGTTTGCCATGACAGAGGACTTTAATAATGCAAAATATGTTCAGCTCTTTAATTGCATTAGAGCCCATGATCGAAGTGATAGAAGGTTCAAGTATGCTTCAATCAAAGTGCTCACCTGTCACGTTTGTTTCTGTTTCCCAATTAAATGCTTGTTTGGCCTATTTGAGCTTCCTGTCTCCTGATTGCTTGCGGTGCCCTAGACTCTACAAACATACTTGAGGAAACCTCGCGCCGTCTTCAGACTGTCCATCGTGCAACATTTCTACCTTTGAAATCAAAAAAGCTGCAGGGCAAAACACCAAGAAAGCAAGAACAGTTAAAGGAAAAAGAAGAGAAAGAAGAAAGAAGAAGAAAGAAGAGTCTGCATAAGAAAGGCTTTTCGCATTCAGAATGTTTGGCGTCTTCGCACCTCTCTTCCCCCGGACGATACATATTTGTCCTTTTTGCATCGATGGTCTCTACAGTGAACAGTTCGATCGCATCTAACTCGTCGGGTCTTGTAGGGCCCTGAACCTACAAGTCTTGTGCGCAGTTTTGAAGGTCACATTTGAAGCAAATGACAAGACGGAATTCCAGGTGCATTGAAATTTACGTACACACTTGCAAGTACATGTACGCCCAAGTGCATGCACAAACACTATGAATATATGCACATAATCATCTATATCTAGATTTCGATGTGTGTGTGTGTGCGCGTGTATGCAAACATAATTACATATGTGTATATACTATCTATGTTATATATATACTGTATATATTCATGTATGTATATGCGTGTGCGTAGGCACATACATCTATGACGTACAAATGCCTCTATACTTCAGCACACAAATGCAAACATATACAATATACGCATGTACCGAGAAATACAAATGAATATTATTACATGTCGCATGTAGGTATACCTGGACCCCTACACTCATATACGTACATGTACCGAAAATATGCATATACATACACATACTCATACACGTGCATACATATGCATCTTAATATAGTTCTACTTATGTGCATTTACGTAGTTCCGTGCTCACACAAATTCATCTAATAATCATACCCATGTGCGAGTACACACACCTCGTAAACGTTCTGAACAAGTATATACACATGGACATCTACAGATCTACACAGATTGCATTTGTTTTCAAAAAATCTAGTTACATGAACGTCTGATAACTTCCATCTGTATAAACAGAGGAGATAGGTAGATAGGTAGACAGATAAATAGATATATAGATAGATGCAGTAGATAGATAGATACGGTCGATAGATAGATACAGTAGATGTGTTGCAGTTTTTCGTGGTTTGGGTTGTTCGTATTCTCTGTCTGACGTTTGTTTGTATCAGCACAAGCTTCTGGTGTCTTCAGGCCAAGGGTGGTTCTGGTTTGACCTGGTGCCTGGTTCCAATCAGTTTGACAAGGTCCTCAGCATGTGTGGTGTTGTTTGGGGTAGATTTGGCTGCGTAAGACACAGGGCTTGCCGTGTGTACCGGACGGCTCACGGGTTCGCTTTATATTACATAACATGTATAAATAACAAATAACTTTACATTGCCTTAAATTGAGGTTATTTGTTTGGCACCCCACCTTCCATGAATAGGAATTAATTCAAACACTGGAATTGCAGAACCATACAAAGGCGGGCTAGGGAGTGGTACCAGGTATGTGCATGTGTAAATGTGTGTGTGTGTGTGGACATAATTGCATTGTAGATTTGTATGCATAAGTGTATCCATATAAGTGTATACATATAGGTCTATGTCTGTAAATATGTACATATTAATTTATATATATATATATATGTTCCAGCCCCAGGCCCCAACGGCCCCCCCCCAATGTCACCCCAAGTAGGGCCCCACGCTATTTGCAGCATTTTGCACCCTTCCCCTCAGCATGTTGAAGCCTCACCCTCCCATTTGCATGCTACTTGCAGCATTTGGGAGCTTTACGTACTGCATACCTGCCTCCTGCCCATATGCCACCTACCTGAATCTATATACTACCAATATGCTACTTATATAACACCCATGTACTAC
>VSDK01017696.1:74623-97129 GCA_009767595.1 Symbiodinium kawagutii | reverse complement strand
CTGCTGCTGCTGCTGCTGCTGCTGCTGCTGCTGCTGCTGATGCTGCACAACGACTCACACTTCACTTATTCAGCACAACGACTCACATTATCATTTTTCTCTCAAGACTTCTTCAATTTGAGAATCACATTCTCTGCCATACTTTGCTGTCACGACGCCTGGCATTGGCATTTGCCTGGAGACTGGCTGAAGGACATAGCAGAAATGTTCAAAAAGAATTCCTATTGGACAGTGCTTTTCTAGCTATCGCCAGGCTATTTGTCTGCTAGCGATCAATTCTGATCCAGGATCCTTCTCTCGGATTTTGTAAGTCTTCAGAATCCTGTTGAGCAGAGGCGTCCTTTTTAATGTTTTTGTTACGGCATTGTGTCAGCTCCATGTCATGATGTTGTCTTTCCTTTCTCCAATGCGGACAAGCTGCCCTGGTGCAGAGTTCTGGACAGGGGGCCTGGATGGAGGAAGAAAAGTTTGAAGATGGAGGAGCACAGGAGCACTGTAAGGAGAATGCTGCACATCCTGTTGAACTATGTACTTTCTATGCGAGAGTCGGGAAGTGCTTTCAGAGACTTCTGAGTATGCAGCAGGAAGGACATGTTCAACGACTGCGGCTGTCCGTTCATGTATGGAGGCACCTGACGGAAACACTTTAGGCATCCTCTCATTCATCTTGCCAAGCTCACAAATCCCAGTACATTGAATCTGCTTGCGGAATTTCAGCTGTTCGATTGATATTCATATATGACATCCGGAGCCACTTTGACAAGTGAAGCCACCACCCACCCTTCAGCTCACACCTTTTGAGTGGTCGGCTTCTCAGTGTCATCCTTGCGCTTGAGGCCATGCAGCATGTCACTTAAAGTTGCTGCTTGGAACCTCGCAACCTCATCCTCTCCACTATTGGGATGGGATGGGTGGGAAAACAAATCATGGTGCCACTGGGGTGCTTGAGCCAAAATGGCACCCCAGTGGCACCTGTCATGTCACTCAAGAAAACTTCCATTCTTACAGTTTTCTTTTCACGACATCCGGAGCCACTTTGACAAGTGAAGCCACCACCCACCCTTCAGCTCACACCTTTTGAGTGGTCGGCTTCTCAGTGTCATCCTTGCGCTTGAGGCCATGCAGCATGTCACTTAAAGTTGCTGCTTGGAACCTCGCAACCTCATCCTCTTTGCTTTGCGCGAGATTCAAGCACTTGCTACAGGTCTCCTTCGTGTTCTCGTCATCCACGAAGAGATAGTCCGCTGTGTGAAAGTGCCAGCCGCACAGCGTCTTCCAAGTCACCGCTGGAGTGCAGGATCGGGTGCGGTGTGTGCGGTGTATGACACCTTGTTTCACGGACTTCACTTTGCAAGGTATATAGTTGGCAGCCAGGTAGATCTTTGCTTGGAGAGTGGACACATCGGCTTGCAAGGAATCCATTCCTTCCTTCGTGCCCTTCTTGAAAGCGGCGACTTCCTTTTGGATGGCCTTCACCACTGCTTGGGTCACCGTGACTGCTTCGGTGTCTGCGTGTTTGTCTTGTGTCGACGCTTCAACAACCACCATCTTCGGAGGTTGAGTTCGGCACTGCTGTGGTTCCTCGTTGAAGTTCTTGGTGAACGCCGTGCTGTTGTTCACTGCCATGGATTGTAATGCTTCCTGCGCGTAATCCATGATGACGTTGCTCTTCCACCTGCCCAGATATCCAACCTGGGGAATGCTCCAACCACGTCGTATATATTGAAGGGCCCCGGACCTTCTCGTCGAGTGGCCAGAGACCTTCGAGCCAAAGAGGAGCTGCCAGTCTCGAACAAGTTGTGCTTTGGTGGCGGGTTTGTTCTTTCGTGACACTGCCAAACGTCCCCCTGGATGTCCTTGTAGGATGGCGTTGTGGGTGAGCGCTTCCATCACTGCAAAGGGGCACTTGAGGTCGCAGCAATCTTCACAAACGCACTGTAGGGTTCTTGAGATGGTGTTGCCTTCTTGGTCTGTCTTCGAAACATCCCACGTGAGGGTCACCACTCGTTCCTTCTGGTTGGTCCAAACGTTCTCCGTCTTCAGGGCAGCAATCTCGATCTCCCTCATCATCCAATGGATGCCGCAAGCAAATAGTAGGTGAGTTGCTCGAACCTTCGTGCCTTTGTCGTCGTCGGCGAGTAGTGACCCTCTGCTCCAAGTGAGCTCTGGTACTTCTACCGCTTTCTTGGGTGGTCCCGCCCCCCTCTTGGAGGCGTTCATACATAACTTGTAATGCCTGTCCAGTAAATGGTTCCATTCATGTCCTTCTTCTATGTGAGAGATCTTCGCTTCTGCGATGTACGTATGTCCAGAGCGGTACCCTGCCTCCTTGAGTGCTCCCGCCAACAGCTTGAGCTTCTGCACTGTCAGTGGTAGAGCTTTCGAACCTGCGGCTTCCAAAATCCGTTTGAAAGCTTTCTGTTTCGCTGCCTTCGCTGCCTTGGAGGAGTTGGCATAGAATGACTCCTCAACCTTCGTCACTAAGTCCTTGGCCGTGCGTTGTGATTTTACCATGGCCAGAGCTCGACTCATCGAGGCTTTCCTTTTGACTGCGGCTGGAGTGGAGGATCTCGTTGTGGACCTGTCGTTAAATAACTCCCTCTTCGTCCACGCCTTCTGTGGGGAAGCTTTCGAACTGAGGTCGTTTGCCTTCGTGTTGGCGAAGTTCAGCTTGGGGAACAACTTGAACCTGGTGTTTGGGGACCCCTGAGGAATGAACATCTTCCACCACGGGCTTGATGGAGGTTTCTTCTGGAGGCGATCGCTCATAGGAGGGGTCCTGGGGGGGCTCAACTCATCGTCCTCCACGTCGATGATGTCAGCTCCTTTCTTTCTTTTGGGTTCGCATCCTTTTAAGTCAGCTTCGTTCCTCCTCCTTCTCGACTTCTTGATTGTGGAAGCTTCTCCTTCTTCTTCTTCCACTATGGAGTCTGGGAGGTCGAGCTCTGGGAAACGTTCGGATTCGACCCTCGTGCCCATGAATCCGTCCATGAATGTTAGAGGAGGGGATGGTGGAAACTTTGGTTTCAGTCCACCCATAGGAAGGCGTCTTCCCCTGCTAACTGGTGCTCCCTCCATACTCCCGGTCTCCTTGTCACGAATGTCGCCAAATTCACCTGCTCTTGGGGTAACCGCGACAAGTGGGTAGTCGGGCTGTTTGATGAAGCTGCAGAGCGTTGGTGCTTGGGCCGCGTGGGAGGCGACGACGCTGCCAACGTTGGAGTTTGCCAAGGTTTGAGCCAGGACAAGGCGCAGCACAGGATTGCCATGCACAGCAGCGCTGTCAGCAGGTTCGTCTGGTTCCATGGCGAGGCGTAGGAGCCTTCCGGCACCACGAGGTGAGGTACGGTGGCTACAACTAGCTCCATGCTGAATTGATGAAAACAGCTGCGACGCATCTATGATTATCATGAAAACTCACCGGCCAGTGGAAAAGCGTAACAGCTCCCATCGGCCAGCAAACAGCCTTACCCTTTTCCTTCCTCATGTTGGTAGTGCACGCTCGAAGCGTGGGGAGAAAAACGATGGCAGCCAATAAAACTGGCCGCCACGGCCGCGCTCACTTCCGGAGGCTGGCCCAAGCACTCTCAGCTGCTCCACTGGCCGCCCAAAGTTCCGGGGCTGCCTGTGGGGTTGGAAGGTGGTAGTAGTCGCCCTCCCTCTTCGCTGGTGTGCCGATGGTGAGTCCTTCCAACTCTTGGGGCCGCGCATGGGTCGCCCACTTGCTCGGCCGGGAGAGGTAGTCCGCGATGGTGTTGGCGGTGCCTGGGATGTGAGTCGCCTTGACTGACTCCAGTCCCGTCTGCTCGCACTGCACCGCCAGCTCGCCTCCAAGGAAGTTGATGGCTGGTGTAGAATGGCCCAGCCTTTGTGTCAGGGCCAATGCAACCACCGAGTCTGATTGCACTTCGAGAACCACTTGGCAGCTTGCGAGCTCCTTGCTCCAGTGCTTCACTGCCACGATCACTGCTAAGGTCTCGAGGGTGCCTTGCGAGCTTGACTCGCCCAAAGCGAAGTTCAAAGTTGCCGCGTCCAGGGCTGTCACTTTGGAGGAGAAAGCCCGGATGATTTTGTTGTTCACCAGGAGGACTGCTCCAAGGCCCTCCGGGCTTGCATCCGTGATAATCTTCGCCTGCGGGTACTGCTTGATGTTCAGCTTGAACTTGCGCGACGGTTTCTCCATCGCCACCTCGAGATACTTCACCATCCAGAGTCGGGCTTGTTCCAACTGCTTCACAGGGAAGAGGTGGTCTTTGTTCCTGGTGTCGGTGCGTTGGCCCCTGCGTGAAGCTTCGGTTCCATCGGCGACCTCCTTCAACCGCAAGTGAAGGACTCGATAGAACACTGCCACAATCCATCGGGTCCGTGGCAGCAGCCCCGACATCCATGAGACCTTGCCGGCCACTCGGTGAAGTTCGCGAACAGGAGCCATGCCTCGACCTTCCCAGTTGCGAAGCATCTCCAGGAGTTCTCGAACATAACGTTCAGGAATTCCCATGATGACGGCGTCGTCGAGGAGGGTGATGCGGACACCTATCCATTGAACCTGGGTCGATCGCTCGCCTTTGAGTAAGGAGATGCGAAAGCCCAGCACCGTGGCCGTCGACAAGATGAATGCCAAGTTGGAATTGCGATCTCGAAGTGATCCCTGCAAAATCCATAGTGCATCATCTAAATACACCTGATGCATACCTTCTTCACCTGGAACTGCTGATTGAAGTAGTCGTGCTAGCAGCGCCGCAGTGCGGCTCCACAACAGCGGTGCTGTTTTGAAGCCAAACAACAGTGCTGGGAAGATGTAGAAGTCCCCCAGCTCTTCGTCGATGCTTGGAGCCATCGTGTGAGGGAGTTCCTTCGTGGCGATGCCCAACGACATGAACGCATCTGAGATGTCGATGACTGCAAGTTCTCGTGACACTTCGGCTCCCTTCGTGCAGAAGTGCTCGCGTTCGAAGGTGTCGCGGATGCAGGCCAGGGCGTCTGAAGGGCGTGGCAGGATCAACTTCTCCGGTAGGGTGGCCTTTCGATTGCCATTGGAACGTCGGAGGTCGATGATGATCCTGCGCTTCACCCCTTCTTGTTTCTCTTTGGTGATCATCCCAAGACGGCTGATGGTCCCGTGGGCGAACTCTCCCTCGGCTACAGATCGTGGGATGTCTTTCAAGTACCCGGCCTGCCTGTATCGGTCAAGTTCCTTCTTGGCGTTCACCTTGTCTTCCTGCACCGTGGCATAGTTAAGGAGCTCGCCCCTCATCAGTTGGGCCCCGGCATCTTCCAGCTCTGCGTCTGTTTGAAAGTCCAAGGAATCTGCCCTGGATGGGGGGAAAATGCCGCAGGTGGGGATCTGCTCCTCGATGCCCAAAGGTGCTCCGTTGCGGACCCACGATGGGACGTGGGTTTCCGGATCTCCGCCTTTCGTGCACCACGCTTCCAGCATCTCTGCATCCAACGGGGACTTGTACTCATACTTGCCCTTGATGTCCAAGCTGGGTGGTGCCTTCGCTCCGAGGACCTTCTTCAACGAAGCTTTCCATTCGACCAAGAGCTTCTCGTCGAACCTGCAGTCGAGGGCGCCATATGTCTCGGCAACCTCCGTGGCCTTTGGGTACCTTCTCACGAAGGCCTCCCAAGCTGCTTTGATGCGAAGACCCAAGGACAGCATCGTGGACCTTCCTTTCACAGCCTTGTATGGGTCTCTCATTCCTCCTACGTACTCTTCGTCCCTGGGATCCTTCGCAACGTTGGACTTCAGCATGCCATACTTGCCCTCGCCCCCTCGCCAGCTCTGTGGTGCTTCACCCCGTGCCTTGGCCATGTCTGACCTCGTTGGGGCTGCACCTGACGGAGATGTTGATCTTGATGAGAGTGAAGAGCTTGGTGAAGTGGCACGTGGTTTGGGTCTCGAAGATGAAGACGCAGCCGCCGCTCCCATCTTCTCCTTGAGCTTGGACAGGAGGCTATCTTCCTCCGCTGCTTGCAGGGCAACTCTCTCTTGAGCCTCCCTGATCTTCTGCTTGACTTCTTCTCGAGAATCCTTCATGGCGGTCTGCAACTTGATCTCCTTCTTGAGTTGGCTCGTCCTCTTGGCCAGGTACTCCTCCTTGCCTATCAAGTACAGTTGTGCGATCGCAGCCTCCGCGTACGCTCTGCAAAACTCATCTGGGTAGATTCCCGATGCCTTCGACTTGTCCACACCGAAGATGGCTTCATGGTTCGAGGGGTCCCCGCACTGACATTGCCTCTCCAAAGTGCCAATCGCCATGAGAGAACCTGCTACCAGTTGTGGTTTGAAGTTGCGTTTCCCAACCGGCAAATGGCTCTGGTACTGGCACGTGTTGAAGTGCGCTTGGAGCATCGGTGCCTTCATGTTGTAGAACTCTTCGATCTCTGCTATCTCCCATGCGGACACGTGGTTCGGAACATCTGAAGGTGGGGGGTTCTCCAGAGTCGCTGGCCTCGGCAGTCGAGAAAGCGAAGGGCATTCCGCAACTGCGATGGCCATCTTCACGCTCCTCGCCATCATGATCGTTCCCTCATCGCACTGCTTCTGCTGCTCCGGTGTGTTCGACTTGCATCCATAAGGTTCCTGCCTCGTTCTTATCGGTGGTGGAAGTCCTGGACTTGCACGGAATCGCAACTTGCTGAACGTGTTGCAGGGAAATCCTGAATGATATGCGTCCACTTGGCCTTCCTGAGCCATTTTGAGGTGGGTCAGGTAAGGTTCGGGTTGAAGAAGATCACCCGATTGAGCATCGCGTTCAACGCTGATTACCCGAAGTCGGATCCCTTTTTCCTTCGCCACCTCCATCATGGCTTTGGAGAGCGGGTCGGTCTTGCCTGCGAAGTGGTGGACAAAGGTGAAGATGCGATCCTGGAGGTACTCTTCCACTGACCTCGCAACCATCGACTCGTCCTGCTCCCCTTCCTCTTCATCGCTGTCATGGGTTTTCTTGCGAACCCTCCTCTTCCTTTTCCTTTCTCCTTCCTTCCTCTTCGACCTTGACCTGCTCCTGCTGTGCGATCCTTCGTCACGAGGTAGGCCTGGATCTCGACCACTTACGTCTTGCGTTGTGGGCAATCTTTTGAAGGATGGCCAGGACTGTCGCATATGGTGCAGCGATGGTCTCTTGGTGTAGGTGAAGCGCAGGGCAATCCAGGCTGCAATCCCGCACAAGGACCATTGCCATTGTTCCACCCGTAGCATTTCTGCTTCTTGGATGGGCTGCCTTTCGAGCCCTTTCCTGAAGATTTGTTTCCTCCATAGGAAGCTCGAAGGTTGACCAGTTCCTCGCGGTCGTTCTGCATCTTGCGCTTCCTGGCCTCCCTTCGTTGGCGGTTTGCATGTTGCTTGGGCCCCACAGCCTTCGTGTCGTCCATCTTGTTCCCGCTTGACTCCTTCAAGGCTATGATGGATTTGAGGCCACCTGGCATGAGGTCGCCTGCTACTTGTTCTGCCGGTGTTAATGGAGTCCCCTTGCTCCCACTGGCAATCCAAGCAATAGCCGGCGAGTGGACTTGTTGCCTCCAGAAACCTTCGTCGTCTGGAAGATGTCTGAAGACGTAGTCCCAAGGCCGCTTTGCATCCCAGTCCAATGGTGGAGTCTTCCCTGATCGAATTTCCATCGTCACCTGGGTCTTCATGCGATTCGAGTGACTGGAGCGTGCTACCTCGTCTGCTGCATAGATCAAGTGCCATGCTAAAGGGTAGAGCCTTGCCATCGACTCCACGTGCGACTCGTAGCGTTGCAGGGCTGAGACTGAGCATGCGTCTAGGCAGATCAATGCTGTGCGAAGAACTCGAAAGCAAGCACGCCACTGCGTAAATCCCCAGGGCCCCGGAAGCTCTTTCTGGGTGTAACCTGAGCTTGTCATCACCCATGTTCGGAACTTGCTTGCCCTCAATGCCTTCGCACCGAACGGCACGAAGACCCCGAAATCCACGTATGGGGCTGAACTCGAAGAGCTCAACCGCCTCGCCAGTGCTGAGAGCTGTTCCAACGTCGCCTCCTCCTCTTCCGTGGGAAAGCCACCCATTGTGGAGTGGTATTGTTGATACCAAGCAGCCCTTGCGTTTTCTGATTCTACGATGAACTCGCCGTCGTCCGATTGGTCCAAGACCTGGGTCATTTTGAGTTTCCGGTCCTGGCTCAACGGGGTACTGGCTGGAGTTGTCGAAGGTGGTGTAGTGGGAGTAGCATCGCCAAAGAGGACAGGTTCGGTCCATTGGTCCCAATCTGCTCCGGACCTCGTGTGTTGGATGCGCTTGGCCAAGAAGTAGACCAATCCCACATGGGAAGCCTGAACTGCTGTGAGAGGAGAGCCATCGGGTAGCCGAGCTCGTTCCAGACTGGTTGCAACCACCACTGGGGGCAACACGCTGAGCAACCTGAGGTCGTCGGAGGGGTCGCCAGCGCAACTCACAAAAGCCTGCCACAGATCGTCGGGCAGCGCATACCATTGACGGATCTGCTGGATCGAATTGAAAGTCATCCCAGTGCTCTGCGGTGGATACAAGGCCATGGCTGACCGCGCATCCACAAAGGGTGATCACCATAAAACAAATCATGGTGCCACTGGGGTGCTTGAGCCAAAATGGCACCCCAGTGGCACCTGTCATGTCACTCAAGAAAACTTCCATTCTTACAGTTTTCTTTTCACATAAAGCTAATGTTAGTGTGACATGTAGGAGAACTCAGAGTCTTGCCATTTGCTGCGTTTGCATCAGCGGATGCATCTGCTGTGCTTGTGGCAGTCCCCGAAGGGTCCCCATCAGTGGCCTTTTAGCATTGCAGCATTGCAGCACGGTAGCAGCAACAGTATCTTCTGTGTGATCTGGGTCACGAAAGCTAAGCTTCCAACTGCGCCATCATTGCGCTCTCCTGAACATCCAAACTTCCCTTGCAGCTGATGCTCTGTCGCAGACAATGTTGAAACTTGTTGATTTGCGCGTCATGCTCCCTCGCCACCATGTGCTTTGAATGCTTTGTGAAAAAGTGCTGATAGAAATCTATAGAAATCTGATGGAATGAAGTGACACCCGACTGAGTGAACGCTGCAATTCCTCTGGGTCTGCGGCCTGTGGAAATGGAACTCCATATGTTTGCCTAGGTCCACTAAGGTCCACCAGACTGGAATAAATTTCAGGATCCAGCCGCTCTCAATCTCAGACATGGACATCGCTGGCATCATTGGTCCCATTGGCCCCATCGAAGCCATCCTCGCAATGGCCCGGGCTTTGGGGGATGTTTAGGCTCTTCTGCATCCAAGAGTTGAACGTTTTGCTTCTCGTTTCGATATGTTTCGATGCGTGCACAAAATGATGAGACTGTCTGAAACTGATCCCATTCTAAGACCGCAACGGATATCCAGGCGGAACAAAGCTTGGAAATGGCCTGTACAATCTTGGCTTGGTAGCTGGACGAGGAAAGCTCGGCCACACTCTTAACATCGACTATAGTTGCACCGGAGGGGGGAAACGAAAGCCAGCTGAAAAGCATTTGAAGAGCGAAGACACCCAAACAAGCAAAGCATCATGCGGAATCGGACGCTAAGCTCTTCCCTTCGACTTTGGGCAAAGGAGCTCTGTAAGCCTAAAAGGAGCAGAGCTGCATGCCTTGCCCTTTGCTGAATTAGAGCCGATCTCCTGCTACTTTGCTCACAAAGCATCTACCCAAAGGAATGTGTTTATTGGTACGAGTGCCAGATTGACCACACAAGGCAGCAGCAGAAGTTTCCAAAGGATGTAGCCTATAGGAAGAGGATTGTTTGAGATGAAGTGATGGTGTGGATAATGGATAAAAATGCTGATGATGATGATGATGATGATGATGATGATGATGATGATGATGATGATGATGATGATGACGATACAATTTTGACTTGCCAACGTGCGTTTTGCCAGAGCGTCTTGCTTGCACTTTTTGCAGATTTGTTCTTTCAAAAGTAGCGGCATCCTGTCGTGCTTTGCGATTTTGACTTGCACATGCGGATTTCGCCGCCGGGAAGCGAACACTTTTTCCACATCGTATCTTTCAAGAGTGCCTTGAGCCTGTCAGTCTTTTTAAATGATTTTGACTTTCACATGTACGTTTCGCTGCAGCGTGATGCAATTTTGGCGAAACCTTTCCCAACTGTCTTCTGCACCCGTGACGAGCGTACCTTTTCCATTGAAAAACACAGCATCTCGCGCACTACCTATCATTCCCCCACACACATCTTTCATCTTGACTGTGATCTGACTGACCAGCTGACTGCTTCAACTTTCCAATCTTTCGGGAGCTCGGACGTTGATTTCCAAATTTCCTTCAACAATTGTTAATCTCTGTTGACCAAGGTTGGCTGCATTGCTCGTCCTTTGCAATTGTTCGTTGTTTTCATTGAACCCAGTCTTGCAGCATTCTACTGCTTCTTTATTCATTCAAATGTTCTCAGTGTTTCATGCATACATACAACATTTTACACATCATTTCATGCATTTTACACATGCCCAAGGGATTGAATTGACAAGTTGCACGCACCAGCTGGCTTTCGAGAAAACTGCAAAGGTTCACAGCAGGTTTATGAAATGCGATGAAAGATGATGAAAGTCTGAAGTCCATGCTCAATTTGGAAATCCGTGAAGGCGCTGGGTGAGAGAAATCCTGGCATGACTCAAGAGAGAAATTGGCCTCATCTGTGGGGCAATCATGGCCATTTGGGCTACCTTGGGTGCAACTTGCAAGACTACAAAACAACGCAGAAGTCAAAGACGAGTCCTTTCAAGACAAAGACTTTCTGTCAACGAAAACGTTCACAGACTCTCAGTCAAAGACTTTCGATCAAGAACCTTAGCATATCTTTATATATTTTATATAGTCCGCTTGAGACGCAGGCTCTGTTCACAGCTTCACAAAGAAACGGCTTCACAGCGCTGTGAGCCAAATGAAACTCAGTCAACGGGTCGCAATTCTCATGAATTTTGCCTTGCACTCGACAGCCTTGGAGGCCTCTTTCACAAATTTTTGGCCGCGCAAAACTGTCTTGAACAAGTGCGCGAGACTCTGCCTTTACAGCAGCCATTTAAATGAAGGCAGTTGTCCAGTCGCAGTTGGTCGCAATTGGAGTGCAAAATGTTGCATCTCAAACCAAACTGCACAGGCACACGATAACACACACCGGTTGTGCTGGTTGGGATCTGCGGACACCTGACCCAATTGCCTCGGACTAGCATTTCGTAGGTTTCTAGCGTTGCAAATGCGCTTCTAGCGAAAGGGTCAATTTTTGGATTCCAAACAATCTCGGTTCAATGTTCTAAAATCCGGACACTCGCAGTCGGCTGGTCCACAACCAGCTGAGCCCGCAGAAAGGCAGCCAAAAGTTCGCTGGCCTTTTTTCACAGCAAACTTTTGGCCTCAATTCTGCACCCAAAGAAAACCAAGCTGAAAACTTTGGTGCCCAGGACGGGACTATACAGGTGAAGCGCCTACATCCAGCACCATCCTGCTACCCTTTCACACAATTTCACAACATCGTACTGAATTTCACTGAATCATACCTTATCCACATCAAAGCTGGACTCAAGGCGGAAGCGGTGTCATGACCGCTTCATTGAGTTTGTTGAGTATTCTCTTTTTGAGTATTCTCTTTTTGAGTATGAGTTTGTTGTTTTTTGATTTGGCTTTTGAGTCTGTTTTCTCTGCGCGTCAACGCAGTTTCTGTTGGCTCGTGCACTTTGAGAAGCTCGAGGTATAGAGGCATCTAATGCCCTCTTCACCGCGTCCTTGGACAAAGGAACAGCTGGTTACGGATGGGGAAAGAACACCTCAACAAGTCCACGACGTTGTGACATTCACGTATTACTGTACTAGGCATCTAAGGAACTGAAAAGATCCAGACAAGAATCTGATGTGGCTCATAATCGTAAATATAAACAGAGAAGGTCAAAGAAGCATGATCAGTGGTATTTGATCGACATTACCCGATAAATCTTTGCTGGATCAACGGCTGAAGATGACCAAGATTGCAGGGTGATTCTTAACCCAATGATCCTATTCAAAGAAATCTTCAAGTTTGTTCTAAAATGTTCTAAATTTAGCTTCGAGTCTATCTCAGATTGCAGCTCTCTCTGCATTCGGACCAGGTCAGCTGGAGTGGTTCGTTGCTTCTGCCGTTCTTGTGATACTTGTCGTCGAGTGCCCCCAGAGAAGGAGAGAGGCTCTCTCTGACGACTCTTTCGAGACAAAGACCGCGACTTTTCTCGAGGCAAACCCCGAGGCTCTTCTGTTTTCTGATTTTCTCTGGAGCCCCGAGACAAAGTTGCACTCTTCAGCGATCTCTGCGACAGACTCCTTTGTGACAGCGCTTGGTACACACCACGGCTTGGACTCCTGGGACTCCGTGGCGAAGTCTCAACAGTTTTGGTGCGAGGACTCCCAAGTCTGGCAGAGCTGGGTCTGGAAGGTGAATTCGATTCTCTACACGATGGACTTCGATGGTCAGAGCGAAGCCCCGTAGTGAAAAGAATGTGCGTCCACGTGTCCAGTCCTTCGATCAAACATCAATCATTTCAATACATTTCAATTTTCAATCATCAATGTGCACAGTAAACACTCTCAGTCTTGCCATTAGGCTCAGCGCATCGCAACCGCTCTCCTGCTGGCTTGTCATCTCCAGCAAGAGGCCACTTGTTGACGTTGCGCGGCAACTGTGAGGAAGGCCATCCTGGTGTCGGCTCTGAGACTCCCAGGCACATCCATTGGTGAATCTTCAAAACTATCCCAAAAGGATCTCCTTCTCTCGGTTACAGTCACAAAGAAACACTGAAAAGAAAAGAGCAGGATCCTAGATATTCGAATCTCGAGAAAATGCAACTGTTGCAACAGAAACATGTTTGTCAGCAAAAGGGTATCTGCTACATCATCAAAGGCACGAGAGGAAGGAGGCCACTTGCATGGAGACCACTTGTTCGACTTGTTCCTCGGCCACAGCTGCAACAAAGCGAGAAAGCCCTCTGTTGCATGGAGTACTTAAGCATGCTTCGATCGTCTATCAAATGTAAGAATTCAAACTCCTTTCAAATCAAGTGAGGCCATATTCCCGTTGACCTAATTCCATGTCCATTATTCATTATTGATTTAGAGCCAACCTCCTACCTCCATCTACCTCCTATACCTCCTCTCAACCGATGCACATGAAATCGTCTGAGATATGGGGAGGTGGACGGGTCGGGTGAGAGACTCGTGCCTGGGACTCGCATGCGAACGCTGAGGGCTAGCAGAACGAGGTAGATCCTGCTCGGCTCAGCGTCAACCCGTTTCCATTCCGTGTTCTTTTTACCCTGCATCTTATGGAAACTACATCTTAAAGTTACATCTTGTTACGTCGCACTACATCTTACTACATCTGACTTGATTTTCTTATTACATCTTATTACATCTGACTTGATTTTCCAATTGCTTCAAACTGCTTCCTACTGCTTCCACTACCAATTGCTTCCATACTTGCACACCTATCTGAATGCATACATGCGTGACACCACATGTCACGACCTTGCATTGTAAGCTACATTACATTAGAGTAGATTTTGCAAATTGCATCACATTGCGATGCCTTGCATTGTGTGACATGCAGTGCATACATGATCACATACATATATATATATATCATATATGCATCTTTCATGGTGATGATAGATAGCGAGATCTGATCACGGAGTATCAGGGTCAAGGATCTCAAGCTTTCAGCATGCTGATCCCCACAGAACTTCGGCAGAAAGCCCCCGTGCCTTGACAGCCTCGTTGGGGATGTCAAGTCGTAGTGGCAAAGGCCTCGAGACCAAGGAATCATCTGCAGCTCTCCTGGCACGCCAATCGAGACTGGACTCAACCGAGGAAGGAGAGGCAAAATTAGACCTTTGAAAAGTTTGAATCAAAGTGATTCAGATTGCTTAAGCAGATTTCAATCGAAGCCATATGAGGCATGCAAGTTGATTGTGGACTAAATGCTGCACCAGTTGCCTTGTTGGAACCTAGCAAGGAGCTTCTATCTGATTCCTAGATTTTCTATTTTCAGTGCTGCATTTGGACTTTCGTAAACTCAGAGAGGCTCCTCTGTCGGGGTGAGGATTGCGCAGAACCTGAAACATGCAAACAGTTTCACAAGACGAAAACAACAATATTTGACACACATGCAAACAATCATGTGTATTGACATAAAGAAGATTGTATAGATTGTATCAGAATGTGTTGAATGTGAAAACATATAGCAGAGATGTGGACAGAATCTCTGAGCCTCCTGTGCCAGCAGATGTTGAGATTGAACTCAGCAAGGCAAGCTCTGTCGCAGAAGCCTCATCATTGAAGGCAAGCTTCGAACCATGGAAGCTTAGCGGAAGATGATGGAAGATGCCTCGCTTCAGTTCTCGAAGCTCCCCAAAATGCACCAAGGATCTGTGTTCTCGGATGGAGATACGGGTTTCTGCAGAATTGGACGTGGGCGCACCTAGGAAGAGATACTGTATCCTTTTCTCCTTGCAACACTTTCACAAACTTTCACATGATACTTGGCCTCGGCCTCTGTGGTCGACAGTTGGCCCCTCAGCAAGGCCTCAGGCTCTGCTGTCTTCTGTTGCAATCCCTGCAAACTTCTTCTAACTCTTAGAACTCTTAGGGCTCTCATACCAAAACTTGTATGGCTAAACTTGGATTGCAGTCATTTGCAGTCTTTCCATCCTAGATCCTTGATCTCAATGGATCTCAATGGGACTTGGGCAATCTCGGCAGCAGCTTGAGCACGTCCTGATCGATCTAAACAGTCTACATCTCTGAAAATGTCTCTAAACAATTCCAAACAGTTCCCTTGGCATTTCTTGTCTTAGAATTTCCCGCACATTCAAAGATGCAAACGAAAGGAGGGTGGCCTTCTTGCTCAGCTCTGGAGGCCACGGCCTGTCCCAGGGACTCAATTCATTCAGCATCTGAAAAATTGAAAAAAGATGGTGGAATGAAAGGAATGAAAGCCATCCCCCTACCAGAAGTTATCTTCAAGTGCAACTGTGTTGGCTGCTCTGGTGCACATCTGACCAGAGACATCAATCGCTGCGACTTTCAATATCCAGAATATAAAAACGTGGCATCGAAATCAAAAATCCAAAACACAGTCTGCGTGCCCAAGAAAGCAAGGGCAGCTATTTGCAGTGTCTTCGTGTTTGGACTGTCACAAAGCGATTGCCAACAAACTTGCGCTATCAGCACAAACGACTGTAATCCATTGTATTTCTGAGCAACATATATGCCTTCAAGAATAGAAACACCATAAACAAATGCCCAACTATATAAGTGTTCTGTCCAACTTAGGTACCTTAAAAAAGCATGATACAACCTCTGGTGTTGGGCCCAAGACAGAATGCGATGTTTCGTTTTGTCTTCACCTTTGCACTTAGACCGTGAAGAAAAAGACACGTAAATGCGACCGAAAGCAGTTCGAAAAGGACAGCAGCAAAAAATCACTGGTGCCCCAGTCTTTCTGTCTTCAGACTGCTTTGAACAAGTGCGCGAAAACCATCTCTTTGTTGTGCTGGCTTTCAGAAAAGTATAAAACCCCAAAGCCAGTCCCACACTGAAAGCACATTTCAGTTTTCAAGCCAGTGCAAACGCGTCGAAATGCCTTCCAAGAATTTGGTGTCATTGATCTCGGCGAAACCTAGATTGTGTCAGAGCCACGACAAGAACATGAACAGTCAACTGCCTGCCAACGTGTGGACAACTGCAAACCAACGGTAACACTGCAAGGATTTCTCACACGCAAATGGCGCTTGGAGACGGTTTGCGCCGCTTGTGGGCAACATTCTCCAATAGTGAGTAATTTAATCCGTGAGGCCGAGCAATAAAGCCAGATGGCACCAAAGGCACAAACAGCAGAAGACATTAGAGCAAACCTCTGCTCATCAGATGTATTGAGGCAAAAAACTCCACTTCCAACGAAAAGTAGGTGATGTGCATCTGTAAGCAACACCACCGCAAGTACGACCCACGAAGTCTTTGTTGACAAATGACACTTGAAAGCTTGCGATCTGTACATGCAATCCACTCGGCAAGCAGCTTAGAAGTTGAAATAGCGATGCTCTGCATGATGTTTTATGCATCTTTTATGCGCTAAAAGCTTGTCAACTGCCTCAACTGCCCACAGAAAAATCTTCAATTCGTACCTTTGGATGTCTTTCAATTTCTCCTGGAAGTGAAGAGGTGAACCCCCTAACATTACCAAGTTTCTATATAAGTTTTATCTGTTTCTCATTTTCCCATCTCCAGTCGAAGGCTTCTGAGCAGTTGATTCGCGAATTTGCAAATTCAGCATGACCATGCATGCATTGGATGCACTAAATGACTATCTGAAAGGAGCATAAAGGAGCCCTCAAGAAAAATGTCTGACCTTTACAGGAACAGCAGGCGGTCCAGAATTGGACAATCGACCAGCGTCCTGGTCTGGCGGTCACCCCGTTTCAGGCTCTTTCTCCGTCACCCTTTAGCTGCAAGTCTACGCACAGCGAACCCAGGCCTGGTCAAAGGAAACTGTCAATGCAACTACAACCAGTGCCTTCCATGACTTCTGTATCCTTACCAATGTGAGCAAATGTGAGAAGCGTGCCGCAGATTTTGAAGTCTAAAGACTGTTGCCCTTTCTGAGTCTAAAAGAAAACCTGTGACCTTCCATGGCCGTCGCCCAATGGCCTTTTCCACAGCAAGGCCGCATGCATCCTGCTTGGTGGCTTCCCTGGACTCCAGTTCTCCCTGTCAACGTGAAGAGACAAACAAGTCAAACAATGTTAAACCTATGACACAAGGGAGAATCACTTCATCTACTCTTCAAATATGATTGCAACAAGGTCTCTGAATCACTTTGCTTGCCAAAAGGCCCTTATAGCAACATGTTTTCAATGGTTCCAGAACGGCCTGAGCCACTGCATTTTCCGTGGAAGACGATCCAAGGCTGCGTTGGCCGACTCCCTTACCTGTTGACGGAATCGTCTTCGACAACAGAACACCTTACCTTCTTCTGTATGATTCTAGAGAGTCATGTTTAGAACCTTAGGACGCTCTGGATATATAGTCTTAAATGGTTTCAAGATATCTGCTGTTGGACACGGCAAAACACTTTGACAATCAGCTTTGCGCTAGACATCACTATGATGTCATTGTCATGGACAAAGTACAGCAAATCAAAAAAGAACAGCCGGTCAGTCTAGCTTTCGGGGCGCTCGCCTGCGGAGAATGATGCCAAAGCAGCTCTTGAAGCACTGGAAGGGGGGCTCTTGAGCCTCTCTGTAGCAGTTGGCCCAAAGCTTGCTGTGCAGCCACCTTGGTGTCATTCAGGGGTGACAGCAATCACAAGGACTTGTGGCACGGTGAAGTGCGGAAAGTGACTGATAATGTTGGCGAAAAAAATGACCACAAACATTTATGCAGGACACGACAAACAAAGAACGGAGAAAACACCGCTATGATTTTTGAGAAAAGAGATGAACCAAAGACAAGAACTACTGTAGAAGGAAAAACCAGTCATGCATAATTTGTAGTTGATCCCTGTTCAGTTCACTAGACAGAGGCAGAGGCAGAGAAGAGAAAAGAATGATATCTAACAATCGAACAATAAATGAATACATGTACATTAAAAATACTTCAGAAAGTGAAAGGTAGAAAGACGGAAAGGGACAAAAAGGAGAGACGGAGAAAGAGAAAGGTAGAATGGAAAGAGAATGAGAAAGAGACTGCAAGAAAAACAAGGCCAGCCGGACCTCAGATTGTAAGAAAGATACAGAAAGAGTCAAAACATGTTTGAAAAGACTCCTTTTTTAGTAGACAGTTTGGATAGTTTGGAGTATGCAGCATGCATGGGATTCCCAGCACCCGCACCCTGAGACAGCATCCTGGGCTCCAATGGACTCTTCCCATCGAAGAAAAAACGATGATCATGCTGCATGATGCCCTTCAAATTGGTTAAGGATTGTGGAGGCTGTGCTGCCCCTAGAGGTTCCCGACGTGTCCAAAGCATGGCTTGTGTCACTGTGGATCCTCTTGGATGCAGATTTCCCACCTGGGAAGGCTGGTCAGAACCTTCGATGAAGGACGCCAATTTGCGCGCGATTGCCTGTCAGCGTCTTGCAAACTAAAGTCATCTAAGGTCCAGCACAGTCAAATATCAAAAACCGCACAAAACCGGTCGAACTCTTAAGGAACTCTTGTTAAATGTGTATTGTTCCGTATTGAAGCCCTATCTCTTATTGAAGCCCTTTCTCTTGAATGCTTTCTTGTTGTTGTTGAATGCCTTATTGAATGTCTCGTTGAATGCCTTATTGATCGTATGGTTCCTTGCGCCTGGTCTTGTGGATTGCAGATCCGTCCTGCAGCGAGAATCGCCGCAGATCTTACTGACGTTGCTGCATCATCAAGGCGATTGAAGATCAAGCCTTGGAGCGTAGCGAACTTGGGATCTCAAGGGCGGGCAACCATTTGAAAGAGAGACCCTACGGACACCGTAAGGACACCCTAAGGCATCTAGGGACTTCAGAACAGCATCGCACAAGCCTATGTGGATCAACCTGCGCCGGCCTAACATGGGTTTCATGCCACTAATCAAACGCACCATTTACCAAGCGAGACGGTGCCGAAACAAACTTTGTATTCTACTCGGATTAAAGACCATAGAACCTCAACTGCAAATGCGCCAACGATCACCAACAAAAACTGTCACGGCCAAAGTGATATAATCTGCTCTGGACCTTTGCATTGTTATTCTTGCCAGTTCATGCGGCTCGTTCTTCATGCCCCTCCTTCCTTTTCTCTTTCCTTTCATTCCGTATCAGAAGCCTTACTGTATAATTTTTCTCTCTTTTGTTTTTGCTTTGCTACGCTTTGCTGTTGCTTACTTCCCCCTTCTCCTCCTCCTCCTCCTTCTCCTGGATATCTTTCTCTTCATCTTGTCTTCCATCAGGATATCACTGTGAGAGCACGTCAACTGATCCACCGAAAGCAGCCGCTGTTGGTGTCGAAACAGAATCGAAGAAATGCACCTTGTCGCTCCCTTACAGTGCTGAGTTTGTCAAAGGTTCTCCGTGCCAAGGTTAGCCCATAGCTGGTCCACTGAGCCAACTGATCTGTCAGCCTGCCGTAGTCATTTCCAAGGTCCCTTCTGCGATGTTTTCCACAAGGTCACTTCTGACGTTTACATATTATGTTTTCTGTGTGTGTTGCTATGACATGGCTAGTTTTGGTCCTTTTACCCCCATCGGCTTCCGCCCTCCAACACGTGAGGACTGTAGAGCCCAGGTCTTTCGTATCCCATGCGCACTTCTTTACACGAAGGTAAGGCGCCGGGACCCCATAGTCTTCCGAGCCAACCATATTCCCCACCTCAAAATACATTAAGAATCAGAAAGATACACTTATCTAATCTTATCTAATCTTATCGATGCATTTTATACATTTATGTTATATTCCCTGGGCCCACTATGGCTTTGCTTGAACCACTACCAGCACAAGCCACCCACATGACAGACATGACTACAGCGTCATCCTCCCTGCACATTCAGGACGAGTAGGTATCAGTCGCAGAGCGACAGGAAAAAAGACATGCAGCTCCTTCGCTGTCAAGCGGCCCTGGAGAACAACGTCGCTGCTGGCAATCTTCTCTACAGCATTGATAGCAGCTTTGCGCACAGACGCTCGAGGATCCTGAAGTGCACCCTTCAAAAATCTCTGAAGGAAAAGCTATGCAGCTAGTCTCTTTCTATTCTCTCTTTCTCTGTGTGTATCTTTTTATATATATATATATACATATTTATATATATATGTATATATATCAGAAAACATTGCCAGCCCATTCGACCAAATACATTGACCGCCATATAGGTGTCCTCTAAACTGGCTGAGAGAAAGCTATGCACTTCAGGGAATGAAGCTGCTTCTTCAGCGACCACTCCGAACCTTATCAAAGCTAAGCAAAACAAGAAGCACAAATTGTGAAAAAAAACTATACAATTTATAAATGTCCCAAGAAAAATGAGCTGATGAAGAGGAGCTGTTGGAGTGTGCGCTCCTGAGAGGAGCTGCAGCCAAACAACACTCGCAAGGCCGTCTTGCGCACCTCAATGCTCGAGTCTGTAAATCTCCTGAAGGTTGCACAGAGTTGCACAATGCAAATAACGACGAAAAAAGCTCAGATTCTTCAATTTTGATTCTGTGCGCTTGCGAGCCTCACTATTTCTTGAAGAGCCTTTGGGTCTCCTGAGGTACAATCAATCCGAAATTTCAGACACCCAAGCCCCTGCTTGAACCAATTTGAGGCTCAAAGTTGACAGACGCTCACTATGTTCAAGCTTTTGGATTTCAAGGTGCGAAGGTAGAAACTCTCCTGATGCCACTCTTGCTCTACTTAGAAAGGCAATCTGATACCCTTTCGACAACTCCGTGCCTGTCGGTGCCAACCTTGGCAACCATTCTGGATGTCAGCAAGAGCAAGACAAAAGATATGAGATGTATGAGATGAAAGTTGACAGAAGGAAACCATGAACTCAAAGTTAACGAGCATGTCTCAAAGAGCGGCTACACGAAGCTATCTTTTGCAGCTTGAGAGCTGCTGCAATGCACCGAGCAGAGCTTTCCGCCCCTCTATGTCAGCGTCGGTCATGCATTGGGAGATAGAACGGATAACGGCAGCACGATCTGCAACCGAGAGAAAGGTTTGTCGTGGAGAATTACACAAGTTAAACACATTGCAAACATGCCTTCAGTCAAATCTCTCTGCATGAAACCACACAATCCTCGTACCCTCCCACAAAATAGAAAACATGACAGAGACACATCACAGGTGTGACTCATTTTGCGAATCCTTTCACCTGTGAATCCAGCCCGCCTCCTCCTGCCAAGTGCACGAGGGTGATTTGCGCAGCCTTGCAAAGTGGATACGCCGATCAGGAAACGAATCTGGCCGAGGCAAAGTGAGACAAAGTGAGGCAAAGTCCAAGTAGAAAAATGCTGCGATCTCTGGGGCTGACATCGTTCATGGCGCCTCCCGAACGCCCGAATTTGGGTGGACCAACTGTTGGACCACGAGGGCGATCGTTTGCGGATCACCCCTCTTTGCCTCAGACTCCCAGGACCCAAAACTGAATCGATGTGCATATCATAAAATTACATACATGCGGGTAAGATATAGATATATATATAGAGAGAGAGATATATAGCCAATGTTGTTCAAGCGATATGGTGCGATATGATGGGATATGCAGCTCAAATGGGCTACATATCAGATCCACAGCTGGAAAGGTTAGGAAGTTTTAGTGTAAGTTTTAGATGTCAGTCTTGGAGGTAAGTCTCAATAGACTCATACGAGTATTAATAGTCTTAGTTTAGAGGTTAGTAAGTCTTAATAAGTTTCTTCTTTCATTTTTGGAGGTAAGAAGTTTCAAGTTGCTACAAGTGACTCTCTGGAGGAATTGGGACCGATGCCTTCGTCTGGTAGAGAACATTTCAGGAAAATGGGAGCCAGGTGAAGGTTGAATCTTACAGTCAGCAAGTTTCTCTTTGCCGGCAGGGGCTGCTCTAAAAGAGGAGCTGATAGCTAGTTCAAGTCAATTTAGCTTATTGTTCTGAGAGTTTTCGTAATGAGAAGTACTGGGGATGAGGGATACCTCAGGATATGGCCAAGATATTGAATTCTATAATATTTTATGATCAGAGATTGAAAGGAACGGTTAAAAAGCCCATGTTTTTCATGTGTATATACATACTATTGAATTATATTTATGCATTTCTTTGTGTATTTATTGCGCGTAACATCACGTAAGTCCTTTGTGAAACACGGCAATGTTTCTTTCAAAGCTCAGGTGCCACCGTTCGCAGCGCATCAGTCGCAGCCATGCGGACGCTGAGCTCAGAATCTGCAAGAGCTCCAACCAATTTGGGCACAACATGCGCGTCGCCACGCCTGCAAAAGGGAACCAAAGAGAAACAGGAACCTCCTTTTGACTACGTTTTAAACGGGAGCCTTTTGCCATTTTGAGTCAAAAAGGAGTACATAGGAGTTCATAGGAGTCCAAAGTCTGAAGCCGGGGCCTGGCGAAGTGCCGAATCACTGAGATCGCTTCCCTGCGAACTGCGCCCTCGTGGTGATCAAAGTAGCTGCTCACTGCCTCTGAGCGAAAACAAACTGCGTTTCAAACAGTTTTCGTCTCTGGGTTTTGATGAAACTTGATGTTAGCGTTCAGGTTTGTTCATCTCAAACAGCCTAACTTGTTTCCACATATGCTGTGACACAGGCTCTTCCAAAATTAGTAACCGCTGACGAAGCACGCGTACAGCAACTTGCAGACACGTTTCTCAAAGGCGGCTCGCTGTGCACGCAATGAAACATGTCTTGTTTCTTGTTGTTGTTGTTGTTGTTGTTGTTGTTGTTCGTGTTCTTGTTCGTGTTCTTGTTCTTGTTCTTGTTGTTGTTGTTGTTGTTGTTGTTGTTGTTGTTGTTGTTGTTGTT
>VSDK01017696.1:55557-74580 GCA_009767595.1 Symbiodinium kawagutii | reverse complement strand
GTTGTTGTTGTTGTTGTTGTTGTTGTTGTTGTTGTTGTTGTCGTCGTCGTCATTTGTTGTTGTTGTTGTTGTTGCTGCTGTTGTTGTTGTGGTTGATGTTGATGTTGATGTTGATGTTGATGTTGATGTTGATGTTGATGTTGTTGTTGTTGTTGTTGTCGTTGTTGTTATTGTTGTTGTTGTTGCTGTTGTTGTTCTTGTTGTGGTGGTGGTGCTGCTGCTGGTGGTGCTGCTGCTGGTGGTCCTGGTTTTGTTGTTATTGCTGCTGTTGCTGTTGATTTTGTTGCTGTTGCTCTTGCTGGATTGTTGTTGTTCTTGTGGCTGCTGCTGTTGCTGTTCTTCTCATTCATTGTTGTGTTGTGTGCGTGTGTAGTGTGTATCTTGCTGTTTGTTACCCATAGAAACCGAAGCGAATTCACAATACCAAGGAGCCGCTTACCCACAGAAACCAAAAGCCAACACTCCAAAACCCAAATAAAGTTACAAGCCACGGGGCCAGAAAATCCGCGGTGATCTGCAGAAAGTCAAAAGCCAAGAAGCCACGGAATCTACCAAAAGACGAGAAACCACAAAAGCCAAGGAAACATAAGGAACCAAAAGGAACCGACATCTCAACGCTCACTTCTCAAAGCCAAAGATGCTATCTGCTTCGCTCGGTTCTTCCTTTTTCTCCATGCTGTTGGTTGGATTGCGCTGACCTCCCAGGATCTGAACTGCATCCAGAGCCAGGACTGTCTCTTACTGGCCCTGGTGTGAGTTCGGTCAGTCTCATAAGCAGGAGAAAGATCTTAAATTTGGATTGATTTAAAGAGAATTCACCTGCCCATATTGGGTGGGTGGCTGTGGGCTCAAAGAACAAATCTGAGCCTTCACACTGCGACGTGAGGCTCCCTGATGTCAATTCGCATCAAAGATTCTACACGACATCTCAACGCTCACTTCTCAAAGCCAAAGATGCTATCTGCTTCGCTCGGTTCTTCCTTTTTCTCCATGCTGTTGGTTGGATTGCGCTGACCTCCCAGGATCTGAACTGCATCCAGAGCCAGGACTGTCTCTTACCACACCTCCCTGGTTCTGCTCCATTCTGGGGGGTGTCAGCTTAGGGCAAAGGAGAAGTGCTTGAAGAATGCGTTCGAAAGAAGTGTCTGCGTCATTGGAGAGGTTCCACAAACAAGTGAAGAGAGGTGAGGTGTCGATGTTCAACTCGGTCCACCCTGCCTTCTTTGCAAAGTCGGTTTCATGGCGACTCACTGGGTCCGATATGTTGTGTTCGGATTTCACATATCGAAATTCCGGATGCCATTGCATGGCTGCTGCAAGAGCCCAAAAACTGCTGATCAAGGTGTTGACGCGGGAGTCTTTCCCGTATCCTTTCTGCAGAGCATGTCGACCTGGTTCGTTGTCAACATAAAAGGTGACAAAGTGGAGAGGTAATCTCTACAGAACACCACAGTGATGAGCACCGCAAGAATCTCTAACATGTATATAAACGCCTTCTTCTTCTGGAAGTGCAAAATGAACCAATGTGGCACTGTGCCATGTGCGTAGTAGACGCTATTCTTGACCTTGATCACACATCCCCATCCATTGCTGCAAGGCATTCTTTTGGACGGTGACCATTGTGGGTTGATGTCGTTGCTGGTGGTCCGGAACAACATGGAACCCAACTGGAAGTACGCATCTGTGTACACTATTGCAGCTTCAGTTGCACGAGGGTTCAGTCCCAGTGGCACCAGTCTTGGCTTGGACTCGTTGATGACCCATCGGAGGAAAACCAGCGATTGTCTGAGGGCTACCGTCAGTTGGTCATGGCAGTTCTCCCCCAGGTTGTGTCCCCTAGAGTATATGGGTACCAAGGCAGTTTTTCCCAACTGTCCAAAGGTCGTGGTGGTCAGGAACGCCAACTTGCCCGCAAGTGTCTGTGCTCTGTCAGAAGTCAGTGTGTTGGTTTTCAATGCTTCATCGATAAGCAGAGTCACTTTGACAACCCTTGTGGGGCTGGGGCAAACCAGGACTTGATGTTCTTGGACCACCAAGTGTACTCCAAGCCGGTCTTGACACGAGTTCGGTGCCTGGGCCTTTGCCTCCTTCATATGTAGGCCAAGGAGGTTGAACAATGAGCAGAATCCGTCGTTGCTACTCGCTGCCAATTCCTTTGTATCAGTGCCATTGAAATCGTCCACAAAGTGTCCTTGAAGCAGAACCAAGTACCGGCGACAAATGCTTGTCATAGCATCAGCAAATCGGTTAAATGCCCACACGGCTGCTGTCGCACCAAATGGGGTTCCATGGTGTTGGAACAGGCAATGACCCTGTTCCGTTGCAAGCAGTGTGAACACGAAGGGACTGGGTTCCACTGGGATTTGGCGGTATGCACCCTGTAAGTCTTGGCACCATATCAACGGTGAACACTGCTCCTCCTGCACGAGCCATCTCAAGACATCGATGTAGAAGTCAATGCAGTGGTGATGGGGGCAATCGTCCACACTGATCGTCCTGTTATGAACTGCTGCCCGGAAGTCCTCACAACGCCTGATTTTATCGGGCTGCACGACCGGAAAGCATTGCGCCGGAAAAATCTCCGGAAACGGCAGCTTCAGCAAAGGGTAACCCGGCACCTCCGCAGCGCAAGCATGCCAGTGTTCAGGAAGATGATAAGGGCCAGAAACTTTGCCTGTGTCAACCTCCTTGAGCAGTTCGGCCAACAGCTCTTGCCAATGGGGGCAAGCTTTCTTACGCTGCAAGCTCTTGCGAACATAGTCTCTGTTCATCACCTTGAACTGGGAGATGGGCAGCGGGGTGGAGTACCTGCTGTCTGTCCTGGGCATCCAACCGCAGCCTGAGTGAAGCTTGCCTGTCATCGGGAATCCTTGGGTGAGATCTTGACGAAGTTCATCGACTGCATCGAAGCCTCCATCAGCTAGCAACTTCAGCATAACCGGGATCTGTGTGACTTTCTTAGACCCGTTGGCTGTGTACACTTGTTGAATGGTTGGGTGAAGAGAATCCAGCCATGATTTTGTTTCGTCCTCATACTCAAGGATGAGGTTCTCGATCTCCTCCAGCACTGCCAACCTCAAGTCGTGCAACTCATGCCTCAAAACCCTGTGGGCGGCCAAAGTGGCCAAGATTCCGGGCTCCAACTTCGGCTTGGTCATGCAATGGTGTTCCATCTGATGTGACATATGCCAATGTTGCCACATGTCTTGCACAGGTGGAAAGGAATGTCCCTTTGCTGTCCATTGTCCAGGTCCAGGTCTCATCTGGAGAGCATTGCCCGCTTGAATCACTCGCTGGATAGCAGAGAGTTGGGGTTCCCGGGGTACAGCAGCAGCTTGGGCTCCTTTGGGCAAGTTGGTCAACAACAGGGCCATCACCATCAAAGCCACCGTAAAATGCCAAGAGTTTGCCAGCATGCGGTGTCTTGCTTGTGTTGGGACCTTTGGAGCTGCTGTGAAGTCTGCCGGGAAATTGTGAAGCTGCTCCTTCATGTGGATGGGCATGTTGCATGGTTCACCCCCCTTCCAGGCCTGCGCTTCGTCGCTGTATTGCCAAGGAGCGAACTGACGGTTGTCTGCCAACCATCGCTGCTTGGCCTGCTCTGGTACTGAACCCCGCTGTCTGCGAGGTGCGTCCCTGCCAGAAGAGCTTGGAGACGGGGTGGTGAAACATGGTACCAACTTGCAACCAGAAGACACATCAGGATGCAGCTTGTAGCCTCTGGAGTCCAGCTGGTCCACACGTTGAGGGGGCAGTCCCAACCGCAGCTTCTTATGACGGTTGAACTGAGTCCATTGCAGTGCGTCACCTGTGAGCGGGTTGAGCTTGATGGTTGCCCAGTCCAGTGGCATCCACCACAACCTCGGTCTGGACACCAGCTTCATGTCGCCCCCATCCAGCACGATCGGTCTCACACCCAGCCTGTCACTGAAGTAGTTGGAGTCGGAAGTGTCATTCATCACCACGTTTTCGATTGCAAAGGTGATGACATGCTTTGGCAGGAACTCAGTGAGGGCTTGCAGGAAATCACAAAGTTGAACGAATTTGCTCCCTTCCACCCCTGTTCGGCCTTCTGATTTGTTGGTGATCTGGCTGAAGTCGGGGCATGGGGGTCCTGCTGTTGCAACGATCTTCTTCAATGCCAACGGGTCCTGTTCCAAGATGGTGTCGGCCAAAGCACGAGCAGTGTCCTTGGTGAGGTCGCCTCTATTGGTGGCCCATGGAAAATGTGAGTTGGTCACCGCATTGCAACTTTCATCCGTTTCCCAAACATAGGCCGCATGTGGAACTCCGCAAAGAAGAAGGAAAGCTAGAAGAGCGGCACCAATGCCGTCGAAAAAGGATAACAAAATCACTTCAGTGGCTACAATTGGCAGCGAAAATTTTGTGATGAGGGATGCAACTTGTTTGTCGGGTACCCCAAGCCCCTTGCCTGGGGCCCCGTGTTGTCCCTAGCCCACCACGTTGGCCTCGGGTTTGTCACTCTGCTTGCCCTTGTCCTTGTCATTGGTCCACGTGTTCCACTTGGAGTCAGGCCATTGGCGTTTCGGCCATTGCTGTCGGGGTCCCCGGGATGTAGGTGACTGCTGGTACTGCTGGCGGGGTCGTTGTGCAGGTCGGTCTTGATCATCATCTTTGGGACGATGCTGCAACTTGCGTTTCTGGTTGTTCTTGGTGGCGGATGCTTTGGGATCATGGACAGGTTCCTTGGCCATGTATTCGTGAAAGGTGTCCACGTCCGACATGATGATGGAAGCTGCTTCACCGAACAGCTTGCCGCTCCTCATGCGCATACACATCTTCCAGCTAGCTGCGTCCCAAAACTGTCGCAGCTGATCCAATCGTTGGGGCCTGGACCTGGCCTTGCCAATGAACCAATCGATGTAATCATGGATCTGGTCCTCCTCGCCCAGTTCCAACAGCACCCATGCCCAACGGATGGCATTTGCTCCATCCATCACTGCCAAAACGGACCTGGGCTGCCAAGGCTTCTCAGTGTCATCCTGCACCAATTTCTCGTCCTCAATGTAAATGGTCCCTGACTTCCTGGGGTTGCGGCTCAAAGGATTAATCTCGCCGCCTGCTGCAAAGCTTCTCTTTGCCAACAGTTCACCCAAACCCACTGGGGTGTACTGCTTGCTTGTCACATGCTCGAAGTGGATTCGAGCAAGGATTGACTCCGTCCCCAAAATTTCCATCTCCGGGAATCGTCTTGGGCGGGTTCCAACCAAGATTGCATTGTACTTCTGAATCTGCTGGTTCCAGATCTGCGGTGGCAATGTCTTAGGTGGCTTGTCATTGCCACTGGAAGATGCACCTGGGACGGTTGCAGCACTGGCACTGGTTAAAGTCGCCGGGGTTGGTGTAGAGGTGGCTGGCGCAGGCGCACTGCTGTTGCGCTGTTGCCATTGCAGCTTCGATTCAGCCCACATGCGAAGCAAAACCGCCTTGGCGATGGGCTTCTCTTCCTCTGTCAACTTGATGTTCACACCACCCTTGCTAAAGCCAGAAAGGAGTGGCATCACGACCGTCTTCTCAAAGGCATCAGCATCTGACGCAATCAGCGCCAGGGTCGGGGCTGTGCGAATGCCCCGGGCATCAAGGTACTGCATCACCTCAGGTCCGGCACCCGCACCATTGCCAATGTCAGTCAACGTGGCACTGGTGATCGTCATGTCTGCTGGGTTTCTAAGGGCAGGCTCGGGCCTGAACATGAAACATGAGAACATGTAATGAAGCAAGTCAATCAACATGTCAAGGGTCATGCCGTGCAACATCAACAAGTGACAGCAACTGACAAGTTCGAGAAGGAACTCAAAGAGGGAAAGGAAGAGGGACAATCCAAACGAAGGAGTAGGGGGAGAGAGGAGTTCCAATCAAGGAAGGTCCTATCACGCAACCCTTCTGCAAGTGAACATCACAGCTGAAGCGGAGAAAGATTAAGACGGCTCGAGTAGAACAGCGGAGCCGCTTCAACACTGATGACTCCCCATCGATCCCCCCCCGTTGAGCTAGCCAATCTTTTTACGCGTCATCGGACGAGGAATCCGAGGAGGCATCGCCTGAGCTACTGGACTCTGAAGCGGAGCCGTCATCTGTGCTCTCCCTCCAGCACTTGCGACACTTGCGGAAATTGGCAGCGACCGCTGATGCTCTAAAGAAAATTGAGCATCCATAGTTCCATCCACATTTGGTTCTCCACATTGTGGAGTCATTGGCACTCTCATCAATGCCGGACATGTGAAGGATTCTGGATCGCTTTCTATGTACCAAAACTAAATCAGGGCTGACAATGGAGGTTTTCAAAGCAGCCAACTCCCCCGCTACCGTGCGGATCTGGCCTCGAATCTCCTGCATGGCTGGGGTGTTCGCTGAGTCATTGCGAGGCGCTGGGCTCGAAGCTGCTGCTCGAACCTGTTCCACCATTACCGAGGGTGCCGGCATGGTAGATGATTCCATGGAAGGTCCGCTCCGCAATGCTGATTCCACCACGTTGGGCAGCTGGACTAAAGGCGCTTGCTGGGTGTAGCGCTCCACCGCCGAGGAACTCCAACGTCCTAACAGCTGGATATTTGCCAACGAGATGTTGGACATTGCAAGGAATTGGGCTCCACTTACCCGCAGCACGTGGCCGTGAAATCGGTCCATCATCTTGTCTCGATCATCGACCCTCTGAAGAGGGACGCCACAAGCACTGATTGCTGACCTGAACATGTCTATCATTCCAGACTTGCTCATCACATGCCCCGCCTCATCGGGTACAAGGGGGAAATCAGCCTGCCCATTGTAACAGCTATGCAGAACCAATCTGTTCAAATGACGGAATGCCGCGTGGAACGGGCACATGGGCTGCATCATGGCCCTACACGGGCAACGGAGTGACCTCACCGTCAGTGAACCTCTCTGGTCTGTCTTGTGCTGTGGTATGAGAAGATTGACCAAATCTTGCTGTATATACAAATGACCCTTCTCAGCTGATGCTAGCTCCAATTCGCGGAGCATATACCAGCCCGCCAAAATGCAAACATCCCGCACGTGCTTGACATCGTGGATCGAGAACGCCTCAGCCTTATAGTTCGGGGGGATCTTGGCCAACTGGGACAAGTCAAAAGCATCTTTCAGCTTGCTGGGGCCCATTCCCCGGGTGATAGACCGGGTGTAATCTTTGGCCAAGCTGTGCAACATCTTGTCCACAGGGATCGCCAAGCATCTCTGTTGATGGGAAAAGATGGTGGAAAAATACAAGGATGATGAACGGTATCTCCCCGCCTTGAGAGATGCAGCAAAGCATCGCAAAGATTCTTGGCTAATAGGCCATGGCTCCGTGTTCCATGCTCTGCAGAGATCCTGGTACGTTCTCACCCTGGATGCCACTGCAGGGGTTGTGGAAGGAGCCAACACCGCAGACTCCAATGCGACCAATGCTTGTTCACGGTTGTTGAACGAAGCAGCTTGCAGTGCCAACTGGAAAGATGCCCGGCCATGGTCTTGCAACAACGGCATATCATGGCGTCTCCTCTTGGCGCCAGGTGTCGGCTCCCCACTGGTTCCGCCCGCTCGGGAACACAGCAGCTCCAACTCAGAAGCATCCAAGCCATGGGACTGCAACTCAGGTCGCAGTCGAATCAGATCACCACACGATCTGACACCGCACCGAACCAACACTGGCGCGACATGTTGCAGCCCTGTTTCTCTCAACAGGGCCCACACCCCAGCTAGGCCCGAGACTGGATCCATGCTGCAGGTGGTGTGTCACTCAAGTGGTGATCGCATGGTGGCATGTTCGGCTTCGTGAACGTGAACAGCTATATGCAATACATGTACATAAGTGTGAAGCGACACATGGAGAGGGAGAAGCAAGGAGCAGCGGGAACCGAGAGGAAACACCGACTTGATGCAGAGGGAGGGAGATATATTCGGCTGGAAGCAACTGCACTGACATCCAATTCCGCAAACTCCATCCCTCTTAAAAAGATACCCCTAAAAACCATCAAGAAAGGAATCCTTAACTTAAACGACGCACTAGACCCCAAAGTCAAACAGGCGATGAGCCCGAAGTCGAAATAAAGGGGGGGAATCCAACCCAAGCAAAGAAAGTAGAAAACTTTTTGGTCGCGACAGCTGCAACGGTGCGACTATGGTACGCGCCTGGCTCGTGGTAAGCTGGGCATCATGGGCTAGTCCTGGGATCCCGCAGTTGGCAAGATCATCGGACCTGGACCATGTGGTGCAAAGGACATTCGGCTCTGCACATCGACCACTATAGGACGGATCTTGGCGATGGCGTCGCGGATCTTGGTGAACGGCTCCGACTGAGCCTGCCACAGGTACTTCTGGCACAACTCCACACAGGCCTCGACCAGTTGATCGCATTTGTATGCCTTGGGGGTCAAGGATTCCAGCATGAAGGTGGCCGCAATTCGTGGCAGCTTGTGGAGCTCATAGTCCAAGTCCACAGTTTGTTGAGCCAATTGCCAGTCCTCTGTTGGGTCAGGAGATGCCGCCTGGAGTGCCGTGTAGTCCTGCATGGCACACGCTCCAATCACCACCGTGACTGCCGTGGACAACTCTGTGACCAGAGTTGTAAGCAGTGGCAGTTCAGCCGCACTCATAGGTCGCATCGCCATCAGCAGCTCCTTCAGGGCGGAGAGCATGGAGAGCAGGCACACCAGCAATCCGGGCACCGCCATGATGGGATTCCACTCGAGGTCATCCTTGGTCAACAACTTGATCTGCTCGAGCTGCTGTCTGGCGAGGAACGACATGGCTCAGCTAGTCCTTATTCCTCAAAGAACAAATCTGAGCCTTCACACTGCGACGTGAGGCTCCCTGATGTCAATTCGCATCAAAGATTCTACACTACAAAATCTGCAAAAGCCACAGAAAGCAAAAAGACGCAAGAAACCAAGACACGAGCAAAGCATCCCAAAAACAACGAAAAGAAGAATACCCTTCCCTACAGCAGTCACATCAAGCAATGCCACGCCATACCTTTCATCTCAGGTCTACAGCATACCGTCACAAATATCAATATCTATCTAAATGATAGAAAGTGGCAACGCCATTTTGGTATCAAAATATGCGTGCATGTATGCATGTGTGAAGGTATGCATGTGTGAAGGTATGCATGGGTGAAGGTACGCATGTGTGAAGGTATGCATGTGTTAAGGTACGCATGTGTGAATGTGTGCGTCTGTGAATGTGTGCATGTGCCTCTGTGTGTGTGTACGGCTGTATGCAACGATGCATATGCTTACATGCATCCATGAACACAGAAAGCCGGGTCCGCAGGGACAAATGTAGGTAAGTATGTAGGTATGAAAGTATGTAGGTAAGTATGTACTGTAAGTAAATATGTGGGGTATGTGAGTATGTGGATAGGTTGGTAAGTACGTGCGTATGTAGGAAAGTGTATACGGTGTGTTGTTGGTGTATATTATTATGTTGGTCTGTTGCTTACAGTTGAATGTGATCAAACGGTCTTTCATGTATTGATCAAAATTACGTCCTAGATACACGCGCGGATTCCTTTGTATACGTACGTACATATATATATATATATAAATAAATAAATATATATACACATTTCAACATTTCTATACAAAGATTAAAAAAGCACACACTGAAATATGCACTATGACATATTGACCACAAATAGTATCAATGTACTAGGAAGATTATCGACACATTTGTGTCCTTGCACATTGATTTGATCTAAACAGCACCATGGTTTCAGGATGCAAAACTGCTGCGTTTGTCAATTTGTGCTCCTGCCTGTACAGCCATACAGCTTCCTTTGTCGCAAAGTCTTTTCAAAGCTCTCTGAATCACCTGCCTAGCAACAGTTTTCAACTAATTGCATTACCAGATCTACGCTTTCCCAAACCTGCTGGCTTTTGAAAGTATAAAGCAAGTGCCTGTCAAATGACTCAGGTTCTCTTCTCTCTGAATTCGCCTTTCTCTGTTCTGATTTCTCTCTTCCTTCTCTCTTCTCACAACACTGACTCTTCCTCATTTCACCCACTTTCTGCCAGCTATGCCTCCTTTCGCCGAATGCGAGACCAAGCACCACTGCATGAATCACTCGGCCATCACCAGGTCGACCCACTTGAGCCAAGGTTGCCACTGCCTGATCGGTGAGTGATCACAGATCACCTGTGAGAGCGTCCTCTTATCTCTTCATTGTTTTTTCCCAACGTGCGCTTACAAACAAAGAGAAGTACTGCTGACCGAGCGAAAGCAATTGGCTCCAAAGTTTTCGCTAACATGTTTGGTTTGCCCATGTTGCCAGCACTAAAGTCAGCATCCAAAACTTTTTTGAAATCGTGGCTGATCGTGCACCATCGTGCGTGTATGGAAGGGCCACAAAAACGCCAGGCCTTGTGCACGTCACGGCCCCGTCGTACCAACTCAATCAATGCCCCTTGTAACGACTCTTTAACTGCTGCAGCGATCTCCTTGGTCTCCAATGCTTCTTTCACACACAGTCAGAGAAAGACAGAAGATTTAGGCTAGAGATTAAGAAAGATCTTAGTTGCAATAATAAAAAAACTGCCTGAGATGTCGAGGAACCTTCGAAGCTACCAATATGGAAATAAGATCTGGCACGTCCAGATATACTTCCCAACCATGAACATGTTCTCGGACTTCTTGAAATCCCTGCATGAGGTGCATGAGAGTGACAAGGACCGCCCCAAGCTTCTCGCTGACCAAACAACATAAAATGAAGAAATATAAATCATGTTCTGAAAGAAAAATCAGATGCACGCAAGTCCGGTTCAGCGAATGCAGGTGCAAACGTAAGAGTGCTTACCAAAGCTGATAAGATTGAATGATGCACTGAAACAAGCGCAAAGCATAGCAAAGCATAAAGAAAATGTGCACAAGCAATTTCGATGTATTGACTGTGACATGCATGTGATACTGCAGCCTGTAAAGAAATGGGCAAGGCATCCATGCTCAGGAGGCCCAATGTCACAGCTTTTCAGAAGTCACCTTTGAGGTATAAACTTTAAACTTACAAGTCCATCATGTTCACTGATCTATCAACGGACGTGAAAAGAAACCACACTGATTCTATCACTGGCAGCATTTTGTTTTCAGAAACACCATGCCAATCTCACAGACTTGGATAAACTATACACGTTTTCTCTGCCTTGAACCTCACAGCTTGCGAAGAATTGACAAAATGCACAAAGTGTGAAGTTTCACAAGCTTACTAACGTTGTGCTTCAAGATGTTTCAAGTTTGCAATCAAGACTCCTTTCATGTGGAGGGTACATTCAAATGATTCCTTTTGCAAAACAACATAACAGGTTTCTTTGATATTTCAAACCTGGTGAAGTAGAGGAGAGCCTTAACTGAACAATGGGACATGCACAAGAGAAGCACAAGACCAAACAGATTTGCCTACGCCGTCTTGCAACCGCTCTATGCATTCAAGATGCCCATGACGAGTTTGGCGAGGATTGCCACCTTGCAAAGTGGATTCTATCGGTGGAACAATCCATGGAACAATGTAATTGTCCCGAAAACTTCTCGGTACTTCTCAGTATGACTATCTCGATCATCGAATTCACAATGAGCATCCTGCCATGAGTCTTCAAATGCAAGCCTTGACGGGGAGGCGCTAGCCTGGCATTATGGGCAAATCTGGATACAAGTGACAATCCCAAAAACCTCCATGTGTGGAAACATGTGGAAAGGTCCTCAAGTCCCAAGAGTACCTTTGAAGTTATCTTTGAAGTTATCTTTCAAGTTTACTTCCTTGGCGTCTCTAGAAGGATCTCTACCAATGGTACTTTGTCCGATGGTCGCTTTGTAGACTTTCCCACGGCATTGCTGAGTTCCTGTGACTCGTGTTGCCTCTGGGCTCCGAAGTGAAGACTTATCCTGGAGAGATGGACTCCATAAGAAAAACTTGTCTATTCAATTCTTTTATGTCCAAAAGAATGTCGAAACATCTGAAAACGATCTCAAACGTAAGAACAACCAGAGAGGGTGTTCGCCCGAATCATTCAAGCAGAAAGAGAGAGTGTTCGACCGAATCATTGACATTGTGTCCCTTTGCATGGTAAAGCCCTCAAATCATTTCCTCATAATTCTTCATGTGGCATGGCTTCTGTGGTTGGAGCTTTCTTCATTTCTGCGTGCACAATGCAGTTCGACAACCGGAAGGGATGACCTGCGACCGAGGAGATGAAGGTCGCGAAGACATCGAATCCGCCTGACCAGGCTGTTCCTCAAGGCCTTGAGATTGCAACCTTCAAAATGCATGCAATCCTGAGGCGATGGTAACATAAGCATGGGTCTAATGGTTTAGTACAAAGGTCCTGACCGTTTAGACTGTCAATAATGGGAACAGTTTCGCACATATGAACCTCCAATACTCGCAATCCGTGGGAAGTCATCTTGCCTGTGTGACCTAGCTGGGTTTCCTTACGAGCTTCAACAGACAGCAGCAAGCTTTGATCGTTGCTTCATGGCATCGAGGGAAGTCCTTTGACATCTAGCATCTTTAAACGAAAGGCAAGAGCTTCGGGAGGAAACTTTGCCAACAGCTGGAGCAAAAGGGCAGAGATTGTCTGATATGTAAAAATATATCTACAAACATATATATATACATATATCAAAAGGATTCGCAATCAGCCACTTCCAAAAAAACGCTAAAGCGGGAGCTGCGGCTATTGCAGCTAGCTGGAGCTTGGGGACTGAAGCAAAGCCAAGAGACACGAAAACTATCAGAATGTCACCATGTATTCAAGATGCGGTTTCAACATTCAACAATGTATAGGAAGGGACTTCTAGGTTGTTTGGCCTGGCTATCTGCAGCTCTCCCAAATGTTACAACGCCTCGCATGCGCTCGACAAAAGCGATAAAAGCAAGAAAGTTTGAGTAAACTCGAAAGAGCAAGGCCTGCAAAGAGAATAAAGAATAAAGATATCTATAAAACAATATTAAATAGTTATATAAATATGCGAAAAGATGTAGAAAGAGCAAAGAAACGTAGAGGACGTGACCTCGAAGACGGGACCAGGATGAGGCCCTTGGACCTGCCATCGCACTCGTTTCCGCACGTAGGAAACTCCGAACGGAGTGTTTTTCGTTCAAAACGACTTCAACGAATGAATGAGTTCCGTGTCCGTTTCAACCCCTTGCCTTTCGAACCTGGAGATTTTGAGCCTGGCCTTTGACTTGCCACTGCCTGCCGGTTCTGAAGGCTTCGAACTTGTCTGGGAGTCAAAGGGCAGGAGTAGGCAGGGCGTGACAGGGCATGACAGGGCATGATAGGGCAGAGAGTAGACACACAGCAGGACTTTCTAAGAGCAGCGGCACAACGCCTTGAGGAAATTCTGTTTTCGAATCGTTCCGGTTCCAGAACTTGATCCATCTCCTCCTGCAGGTCCCAACACCAGCTGGGCTGAGTTCCTGTGTGAATTCTGTGCTGCTTCCTATGTATAGAATTCTGTTGCAACTTCCCACGCCCAGACCTGTCCTACACATGAGGCTTCCAGAATGGCGATCATGCCTTCATGCTCCTGGGGAACAGCATTTCGACACGTTCAGTCTGTCCGTGCTTCGAAGATCATTGATTTTACATAGTATATATATATATAGATGTATCTCAGAATTAGGTCTTTTTAGGAATGTACAGGTCTAAACTTGAACTTGTACATACATAGATATACATGGTATCTTTTTGTTCTTCCTTTTGCTTTTCAGTCTTTTCCATGCGCAGAAGGCTCCTTTCTCGAAAGCCCAAAAGATACAAGGGCTTTGGTCGCTCGGCGGAGCTGGCAGACAAAGGCTCCAGAAAAACTTCACACAAATTTCAAACACGCAAACGGTACCGAGGCTAACAAAACGACGTGATGGGCCAAGACAATTCATTGATGATACAGCAATGATATACCTTATATGTGGAATGAACATACTTGATATACTTCAGAAGTTGTGAACCTTGTAAACCTTGTGGACCTTGTGAACCTTGTATCATCTTGATCCATCTTGGCGTCAAAATGTGCGAATGCGTTGTGTCGAATGAATCATTGCAAGGGCCTCCAACCAGCCGCGCTGCCGAACATCAAGTGCTTCAAAGAGCTCCGTTGCACGTTTCCTTGAGCGGCAAACGAAAAGGCAACATGTCTTTGAGAAATAGATACATTAATAAAAACACATATATCATAGGCATATACAGTATATATGTGTGTGTTTGTGCCTGATATAAATAAGCGTATCACACAGGATTTCAGAAGCGTATGGTAAGTATATAGGTGTTTGTAGACTGTATAGTGTGTCATACGGGTATATGAATGTGACAAAGAGACAGACAAACAAACAGAGAGTCAGACTGAAAAAACTCAGTAAAAGTACCACAGCTGCTTACAGCTGCGGTATCATGCGCATGTGACGATCGCAAATAGGCTAAAAGGCTCCTGAACTTTTGTGCCAGTGAGGAATCCACCCATTTCACTCCAAGTTGCAATGGCAAATACGCTCTACCAGCCTGAACTCTTGAAATTTGCAGTGAACAAAATGAAGAAACACAACACAAATGTTGTGTATTCAGAAAAGAGCTCACTCCGATCCTTGCCTCTCTTCCAACCATCTTCAATGCCAGGGAGCAAATGTGGCTGGACACGCTACAGATCTTGCTCTGTGGTAGAAGTTAGAAGTATGAAAAAATCTTAAACATCTTAAACATGTATTTTCTTTTAGAAGCACCTTGGAAGGCTTCAAACTGCAATCGTCTTATGTCTTCTTGGCTGAAGCGAACAGTTGGTATTGCACCGTGACTTGCATTTGCCAGAAACTCCTCATGTCAAAATCTCATCTTCTCATTCCGAAGCCACAAGCAACTGGATGAAAGATTCTTGTCGCTGTCTATATACTTCTAACCCTTTCACTAACAGCCTAAAATCCCGGTGGATCGTTTGGCAAAAATCACCATCAAAGGAGACAAAAGAAGACAAAAGAAACAAAGCTTCAAGGATAACGGCTTCTTGTGACAAAGTGCTTCCCAAAGCCAGCTGCCTTTTGGCAATCGCACAGTCAGAGCTGTTTTGTAAATCGCACAGTCAGAGCTGCTTTGTCAAGCGGACTCCAAGTCGATCTTTGTAGATCTCTTCATCACCCACCTGTCACCAGCACGAAGTGCCATGATTCAAATATGATAGTACATGACTGTAGGCTTTGGTTTCATTGAGACTTTAGGATTTGCGACTTCAGCCCAACCATGGACACCTCAAAACCAAGCCGTTGGTAGAAACGCAATGCAGGCTGGTTGCCCGGTTCTACCTGAAATTTAGCAAAGCAACAAGGATTTTGCAAAGATTGATCCAGCGCTCAAGGTTTGCAAAGCTTTGATTCCTCTTGCATTCAAGGGAGACAGATTTCTTAAACTACAAATATTTGTAATCAAATCATGAAGATGATCTGCATTCAAGGCACGTGCATCCACAGCTGTGTCGCCCCGCGTCGTCTTGACTGCGTGGCGCACCAACAAATAATTTGCGATGCGACTCCCTTGCGCCGATTGTTCGGTTTCACCACCAGGTTCTGCACCTAACATGGGTGAACATAGGGTTTGGTTCAGGATGGTCACAACGCACAACCGAGACAACCAAAGACAACCAAGGCAAGCTCTTTGTGAGCCTGAAAACCTAAAGTGCTGCTAAATGGCGTAGCCATCTTTCTTCACTTGCGCCATGCCAATGACGCCTTCTTCACTTGTCGCGATGGCAGTGAGCGGAGCATCATCAGAGAGCGCTGAATATGCTCGCCTCAGCTACTTGACACGACAACAAAAAAACAAATATAGATCCACCACATCTTCTACCAAATTACACCCAAAACATGATCACCTTAGCTTTGCTTCATGCATGAAGCCTGGTGGTCCCACATCTTCTCGCAAAATCATGCCCGCATACACATTGCATAGGAGGAAAAGTTGATTGTTGATAACGCTTCTATATTTCTGCAAACCAAATGCTAGTGGCACTTGTTGACGACAACTCATTTAGCTGGGCAATCACTGCAGTAGCACCCCGTGACCCCTCCACACAGCAGCTACGTCAAACAGCACGCATGGCAATGTCATCCCAGAGCACCCACTGTGCACAACACCCAACGGCACCAGCACCCTCAAGACCTGCACACGTGGCAGCATGACAACCGCATGCAGGCTGCAGGAGGCACCTGCACCCTGCGAAGGGCCCTTTCCACAGGCGTGACATGAAAGAAACTTTGCATACCCCAGGCCAGCCGTAGTCCATGGCTGACTCTGACCGCTCCTCCCGACCGCTATCGCTCCAGAGATCTCCGAAGATCTCCAGAGATCTGCAGAGTGCAAAGTCTTCAGCACCCGCGGTGGACCGCCACACATCATGGAGCACCCTGACTCCCCCTAGGCACCAGCACCAGCACCGCCTGCAACGCGCCCCCACCTAGAAATCAGAAGCTCAAACCACCAAAGTCCATCAGAGAAAGCAAAATCCGTGGCCACCAAGTCACATTAGGCCCAGACCCAGAAACGGATTTGGTTCGTCAGAATCAGTCTCGGGAGAAATGGAAGTACTCTCTTGGGAGTCGCGGTCTGTGAGTAGCTGAGACGCACCCCACACTTCGTCCACCCTCAGAAAAACTAAAGTCTGCACAAAGAAAACAGATTTGAATTATCTTAATTTCTTCACACTTTCATTCCACTTTACAGTAAAAAGATGCAAAAAAAAATGTAAAAGTCGGCATCTCATCGTTTCAGTTTCAGCCCTGTCAAGTAGCCCTGCGGCTTCCTTAACTTCAAACGTCTGAAAGCCAGAGGCCTTGACAGAGAAGAACTCAATATTGTATAAATATGTGTATATATATATATAGATATGTGTGTAATACATTTATATATACACATATGTATGTGTGTAACATATTTGATGTGCTATGTATACTCATATGTTCATAATGATTCATATCTCTCTAACGACAAGACACAGCTCCAATGCACGTGTGCCCAGGAAATCATGCGCTGCGCCTCGAAGCGCTCTGCAAGTTCAGCTTCCCAGCCCGGTGTCTCGCCTTTGTGGCAGGACTCAGTTCCAGAGATATCAAAAATCGACATGTCAAGAGATGTCTAGAGATGACTAGAGATGTCTAGAGATGTCTAGAGATGTCTAGAGATGTCTAGAGATGTCTCGTCTCTATACCAAGGCATTCACGTCTCTCGATGTCCTGCCTAGCTTTCATCCACAAATCCTGCCATAGTCGGCCAGATCCAGTCTGGACTGGATGGGTAGGAAGTTCAAGAGATTTCAAGAGGCAGAGATGACGCAAGATACTTTGACAAAGAGTAGCTCCTTTTTCTCATGGAAATGCACAGCATCAAAGCCGGCTAAACCTTCCTCCACCCTTCAAAGGGGCCGTCCAAGACAGCAAATCTACAACTTTGCCTCAATCTTTGAAATGTGTGAGTCAGCACTAGACGTGAAACTGCTGTCTTGGTCGGTGGAAAATTGGTAGAGGAAACTCTTCTTTCAATGCCCAGATTTGCGGCTCGAAAGACACCTCAGGCACAAAGCCGGAGCACGTCTGACTGCTTACGGTTTTTGACTCTTGGAGATGACCGAGTCTAATAGCAACCAGTTTTTGTCTTTGCCCGTGGGTGACCTGTCCCAACTGTTTGGCATGGTGAATTTTGCTACTCAAACAGCTGCTTTGAAAGCTCAGTGTATGTTGTCTCAGTGGAGGGGGTGCCAAGAAATCAAGCTATCAATGTTGTCTACATCTCCCATCGGCAGTCGCAGCACTTCAAATAATAAGCTTCAGTTGTATCCCCAACAGCAGGAGCGATCTAGTTTTAGAGATCTATTTGTACCATAACCTCCTGGAACTTTCCGAGACCTTGCTCTAGGAACCTACACCTCAATCACCTGGAACGTTCCGGAACGTTGATCTGCCAACTGCACTGGAACTTACTGGATATTGCCGGACGCTATCGGAACCTTGCTCTGCCAACTGCACCGGAACTTTCCGGACTCTTCCGGAACCGTGCTCTGCCAACTGCACCGGAACTTGCAGGAACTTGCCGGAACCTGATCGGAACTTGCGGATACCTTCCAGAACCTTGATGTGCCAATTTCACCGGAACTTGCTAGAACTTGCTGGAACCCAACTTGCCAGAACCGTCCGAAACCTTGATCTGCCAACTTTAGCGGCACTTGCCAGAACTTGTCAGAACTTCCCGGAACCTTCTGCAACCTTGATCTGCCAACTGCACCGGAACTTCGGATTCGCACCGGAACTTGTTGGAACTTGCCGGAACCTGGATCAGAACTTGCCGGAACCTTCTGGAACCTGGACCTGGGACCTGCACCAGAACACTTAAGCTCATCTGGACTGAAGACCCCATTAGCTTTCCCTGTTGGGTAAATTAAAATGTTTTGCATGTCAGCCATCAGTATTGCAGTTTTTTACTCGCATCGCAATATCCAGATGTTCAAAAGCATTGTCTGCTTTGCTTTGGGTGGAAGAGCCTGTGATGTGTGTGTGTGTGAGCAACTTCACAATTGCACAAACTCAGCTAGCCCGCGCTTACCACGTCAAACGTGCAGCAGTTCAGAGACGAAGTGGAAAGAGCAAGAGAATCCCACGACTCAGAGGCGATCTCAACCCCCAAATGTTACAAGCTGGAAAGGTTTGTGATGATTTGTGGCGTGTCTTCGCTTTGCGGGAGATCTGAAACATGATCAGTATGGTATTGCATGTTTTTGATCTGGTGTTGCGAATACGCGAAGGTGGAAGATCGGCTCGTCGCTTGGCGCAAGAGTTCCGATTGATTATTGAGAGTTCCTGGATCCTTAATGAAACTGGTCCTCCAACAGCGTGACTCTTGTCCCACACGCCTGGATAGCTGTCATTGGCGCAGTTAACCGGTGGGTGCAAGTAGCAGGTTCGATAGAGGTTTAGCGCAGGTGTATAACATCATTCTCACATCTGTAGTTTGAAAATGTTTCCTGCAAAAGCAATCCCTTTCT